>BQNB010038809.1:10023-48499 GCA_026074375.1 Tanacetum coccineum | reverse complement strand
ATAAACACAACAAAGATCCAGCATTTATACGCTAAAGAACACAACATACAAGAAAAAGATAAAGTTCAAGATCTAAAAGTGAAAATGTGCGCCGCACTTACCAATTGTGCGCCACACTTCTCCTCAAGTCAAAGAAATAAAGACTTGGTCAAAATTCAGCATTAACTCTACAAGTACGCCGCACTTACTATTTTGTGCGCCGCACTTCCCACCTGATTATGAAGAATTAATGAAGACTTAAATGCTATTGCATTAACACCCTAAGTACACCGCATTTACAACCTTGTGCGCCACACTTTCTCAATAAACATTTAATACCCTCGCATTTAATCACCAAGTACACCACACTTATAACTTTGTGCGCCACATTTTTACCCCTGACTTAGCCTATAAATAGGGGATGAATTTCACACATTTCAATCATCCCTCATCCCACAAATCCTTCCTCTCTTCATTTCTCAATCATCTCATTAGAAATTCTTCATCCATTCCACCCATATAACCAAGACACCATAAACACCATACCCTTTTGAAGATTCAAGATCAAAACGATCAAGAACGAAGTAGAATATCATATTAGTATATTGGAATAATGGAAATTCATGTTGAATCATCTTATGTTATGAACCTCATAGCCATGAGAGGCTAAATCTCTCATGACTACTCAGTGACGTTATGATAATGAATAAGTGTTTGGTATGATCGTGATCTTTTTAATCTCAAGCTTATGTTGCAATCCTATTATATCTTATCTTATCAGTTTTTGCTTATCAACTTAGCTTATATAATCATATCGGTATAGGTCGAAAGACCCGTTATGATCTATGTGGTTTTAAAGATTTGTCTGTGATCTTTAACGTCTGTGTCGAGAAATCAACTTTCGTAAATTGATAAACAAAATAAGCTTTGATATAATAAGTAACTAAACTATTTGAGTGAGACATTTGGTATAGTCTGCTAAATATAAGTCTTGAGTTAATTAAGTTAATTTGTGAAAACTTTTTCTGACGAGAAGTCCTTTTTATAAGTTAAGGTTTCATCTTCGAGGTCTTAATCATTTCAAACACTTATAAATTATTTTCAACTATCCGAGTAGTCATTTTTATTATTACTGGAAAAAAAGTTATTTACAAAATTGTTAAAGTCTGTTTTTCTGATTGATTATTAGAATACTACTCAAATCCCTGTGGACGACATGGTCTTACTTAAAAAGATTATACTTTTCATCTGCTAAGTGAAAAACTTTACATATCCTCCATTTGTCTCTCTTATAAGGGTTAATACACAAAAAGTTACTAAAGTTTGGCCAAATGTTCACCTAAGTTACTATTGTTTTTTTGGTTACAAATAGGTTACTCAAGTTTGGCTAATTATACGGTTGACTTTTTTAAGGGTCAGCAAGCCAAATTTGTAAAAGGTTCAGTAACCCAAATAATAAACCCGTATACTTGAGTAACCTCTTTGTAAACTATTTTAAAGGTTCAGTAACCAGATATAAACCCAATACTTGAGTTAACCTATTTTGTAACCAAAAACAATTGTAAAATTTAGGTGACATTTTGGCCAAAACTTTTGTAAACTTTTTTTTGTATTAGCCCCTCTTTTAACCACACGTCCAAACATCACACCATAAACCCATCCATACAATTTTATTTACCACATTTAAAGCGTTCCTAATCTATCTAAGATATCCTAAGGTGTTTGAAGGATTGGTTTAGGTTACAAGTTTGTTAAAGCAAGAAGGTTCAGATTTGGGATTTTGTTGAAATTTGGTCTTTCTAGACTTGGACCTAGGGTTTGTTAGGCTATACAAGGTTTAGACATTGTTGTTCTTCAGCTTAATCCATATTTAAGGTTACATTAAAAATTAATCTCTTACATTCATGATTTTATGTGTATATAATGGCTATATAGTTAATCACCATCTAGGAAACTTATTTACTTGTAAATGGATTTTTACACTTGGTTATGATTTGGTGTGCTTTTACATATGTTATATGAATGTTAATATCATGTGAGAACGAATGTATAAGTATGTTATAAGTGTGGTTTATGTATAAATGGGAGTTTTTAAAAAATGTTACCTAAAAGTTTTTTATAATGTTTATGATACAAATAAGTATGTAGACTTATGGATCTTGTGATTTTGTATATATTTGGAAAAACAATGGACTAAGGATATTAAGTATCTAATACATGTGATATTAAGGGTTGTAATGGACCTGTAACAAGTGTACTAAACTAAAAGTTACAAAAATCAAGTATAAACATGTTTTTAACAAAAACCTCAAAGGGTCTGATCAAATTCGAATTTTAACATATTTATTTTATAATTTTATAAAATACTGCATGTTACAAGGATCGTAGGCATATAAAGAACTCAAAAACGGATTTATAACGAAGAAGATACGACATTTACAAGTTACGCGATAATAAACGCGGGTTTATAAAAGGTAAATTTATTAAAACTTTTTAAGATTCACTTCTGATATATATATAAATGATTATTTTTCTCAGATAATACATATTTTTAGGATTCCAAAACATTAAGAATCGTAATTTTTAGATCAATAACGAATGAGTTATGAATTACGCAAGTTTACGATAATAAATACTTTTATAAAGTTACTGTTCACATCTGATATATTTATTTGAAAACATCATTAATTTGATAAAACTTTTATCTACGAAGGCTGTACTCGAAAGGAGGGGGGGGGGGGGGGGGGGGGGGGGGGGGGGGGGGGGTGGGGTATCACTAAAAACGAATTTTTTAACGATTTAAACTACGACGTTTACGAGTTGACGATAACAAAATTTATTAAAAATAAATTTATTAAAATCCCTTGAAGTAAAAAGCATTGTTCAACAGGGACTCAGAATATGAAACTATATAGTCAGTTGTATTTATACATCTTGGCTATCAACCTTAATAGGCTGCAGAGATCTATTCGTTTAGGGACTCACACATTAGACAACATACATAACATAGGTTTAACCAGTAAATAGACTAATAAAAATACTAATAGAATATAGGATTAATGTTTCATTCTTAGTGTTCGACATCCTACTTACCGCGAACTCCATCTTGATCGAGTACATTTCTCGTTATAGTGTTGTTTTAGGTTTGTTGGCCAAATATAAATTTAAAACTTGATAATCAAATAATTGACCCTACACGACAACACATCATGTTTTTGGCGCCGTTGTCGGGGAATGAATTAATTAAACCTTATTCTTATTAGTATTTCTAACCATTAATTAGTTTAGTTTAGAGTAATCTAATTATTTAAAATTCTGTTTGTATTTATTCGCATTGTGTGTTTAAATTGTTTGTTTAAATTCCCGCATTTAATTGTTTTTAAATAGTATTTTGTTCTGACTGATCACCTGATACGCCGTATCCACCAGTTGGATACGACGTATCAAACCTTCTGTTCAAGACATCGTATTGAATTTAAAGTCTAAACGGCGTATCTGTTTTCCAACAATACGGCGTATTTCGTAAACTCTATACGGCGTACTGGCATTCAACAGACCTATACGGCGTATTCACATCAATTGAATACAGCGTATCTGTCATCTGATACAATAGCAATTCGATCTTCTATATCTTACTAACAATTTCCTCCATTCTTGAGAAAGTGGTGATCGCTTGTCGCAACTCAGGATGGCACCAAGCTATGATGATGCAAGGAGAAGGACTGGAGAGCATAATAAATCACGAATGATCACAACTTCCGAACTAAAAATCAATGATGAATTCTTGAAAATATTGCAGAACAACGCCTTCAATGTCATGGATGGAGGAGACGTTACCGATCACATTACAAAGGTGCTCGAAATAACTAAATGGATTAAGATGCCTAATGTGGAAAAAAATGAACTACGATTACATGTCTTCTCAAAATCACTCAGTAGAGATTCCGAGAGATGGTGGAACAATGAAATAAATGAAACAACTATCACCTGGAGCGAACTGAACGATAATTTTTTTCATAAATATTACCCATTGTCCCATACTTGCAATGAGATTTTATCTCTTATCATGTGCTAGCAATTACGATAAGATGTGCGACGATGATGAAGAAGGTCGTGATACACTTGAATTCATACCTTGGAGGAACTCGAAGTTCAAGGACCACAAAAAAGTGGACGAGACAACTAAACGCGCACTATTACATACCTGGATAGAAATAGGAAATGAGGAAGGACTATTGAATGATAAAGTTTCAAGCGATGAAGAATGGGAGGAGCATGAATGTGGGAACCCTCCTAACGACTCATCCCCCAAACCCTATTTGAATATTAATAACGAAAAGGATAAAAACCACCATAATGAGAATAACGGTGAGGCTAACAAATTGAGTGGTATGTATCTAAGTGGCGCGCCCCACTCCTAGAAAATAAATAATGAACAGCCCAACGAAGGAGTATGCAGAGTGGACAAATTCGAAGTGATCAAATACACGATTGGAGACAGTGCTAGAAGAGTTCTTTGCCCTTTTGCACACGCGAATTCAAAACGCTGGGCACAAACTGTTAACGGAGTATTAAAGCATTTACCATGACATGTCTTTCGCAAAAAGGATGAAGGATGGATCGTACATCGCACCAAGTAGATACAACAAGAAGGAAACAGGTCGAACTTAAAGACAGCTGAAACAAAAGAGCTTCGAGAGACAACCCGCTTCATTGTAATTGATTTTGGCGCATTTTAAATTGTTTGTTGCACGACGTCTGTCTTCCCATACACTCTTTACGGCGTATCAAACCCTATGGACTTCGTGTATAGTCGTGTCTGGTCGTTATCAGTTTTAAAAAACTCATATTTAATTTTCCAGTATTAATTGTTTTTACAGGAACCATACGGCGTATCCTAGGGTTTGGGATACATCGTATTGATCCCTATACAGTTGTGTGTTTAATTGTTTTATTGTACCATTGTAGCGAGATAGAAATTACACTTGTCTTTTAATATTTTATGCAAGACCTTGCTGAAATCTGATATGATATATCTGAAAAAGAAATGTGTTGAACTTTATCGGGCATTCGAAAGCCCTAGTCAACACACTTTTTGCTCAAGAACTCATCTTGGAGAATTATCATGAGCAAAACATCAGGGAGTTTTCGTTCTAATTCTATTTTTTCCTTATTATAATTGTTTTATCTATACAACGAGGACATTGTATAATTTAAGTGGGGGGATGGAGAATTAGAATGTACTTGTCTTTTTTTTTACAAAATAACATGCTACGAGCTTAAAAGTGCTTAAAATAGGCCAAATTAAAAAAACATTTTAGCATGACTTTTTTAAAAATCACTAGTTACATTACCTAGCGCACTATAACCCTTGATACATATTGTGAGAATTAAGCTTATTCAACTAAAATTCTACAAAATTATGAGTGTACCGGTGATGTAGTGGACTTTAGAACTTGGCCTGGTATATCACTCGAAACCACCATGATTAGTACTATGGATTTAGATGGAAGAACATGTTCAACTGATAAATTTCTAGGATTTAACCAAATAGCCTACATGTTGTAAAATTAACTATCCACACTAGTTAGTTAACTCCCGTGTAACCCTTGATTACTCTCATTTTTAGAGTAAAATCCCCTAGAACAACCTGTTGAGCCATTCTTTTCTTTTTTACACCATATTATATGTTTCGTTACACCTTTGCACTTTAGCCTACCGCATTGATTAAGCCTATTTTACCAATGTTGCTAGTTGCTTTTGTGTAAAGTCTTGTATTTCCCATGTCAAAGTTGTAACACCTCCTTATTTGACATATAGCAGCGGAAGCTAAATTGGGGTATTACTTCATGAATCAACAGTCGTAATCATAGTAAACGACTCAAAAGAGACGTTTTGGAAAATTTAGTTATCATTCAATATTATTTCAGAGTTTTACAAAAGGAGGTCCCAAAATACATATGAAAACATAGAGCTTGAATGATAACAAGTTTAGACGTCCTCAAGTCCAATGCCACTCCGTGCCATAGGTTGCTTAATTACCTGAGATAATCATGCTAAAAAGGTCAACACAAAGGTTGAGTGAAATTCACAGGTTTGAAATGTAATAGTTGAATACAAGTCAATGTAATAGTAATAATTGCAACGAATACAATTATCATGGTAAACAATAAATTTTTTTTTTTCACTAAGCTCATGACACCGAAGCCTTAAGTAAATGTTATTCATAAGTTGTTGCCCCAAGCGGGTGCTTTGACAAACACCCGAAGTTCCTCAAATGAAATGCATCCGTTGGCCATGTATGTACCAGAACCTGGACGGGAAGTTCAGTCCTAACAGATCTATTCACGGCATTCGCGCTTACTTTGCAAAGTAATTAACGGTTCATGATAGTGGGGCCTTTTGGAAAATGGAGGTAACTTAGGCAATAATATATTAGGATAGCATATAGTTGGAAAATACTTGTATTCATGGTTTATAGCATGTATCTCCCCACGGAGTTTAGAAAACATGTAAAGGTGGGACTATGAACTCACCTTAACAGGGAAATCTGATTGATGGCAAAAGTAAATCAAATGGAAGTAAGCAGCTTCGTCACGCAACCTAGGGTAATATGTCAAGTCTTAGTTTGATTGATTATATTCCAGAACTTTATTTCATAAAGTTTAACATAAAACTTAATTTGGTTTATTAATTTGTGAAAATATCGTATCACTGTTCGGGCTATCATAATCCAGAGGCCATGTAGTAAACGTTTGAGGAGCTAGGACACTTTAAATTATAAATTCAGCAACTCGTCAAAACATCTACCCAAATGGAAATCCCTTCACATAAAATTCCCTAATAACGTAATACGTTATAGTTTAAATGATAAGATTTTATCTTTTTAAATTTTTTCAATAGCTAGTGGATGATAAATTATGTTAAATATATAACATAATTATTTTATAGTGTTTCGATTGATGAATGAAACGATGATTGTGTCGGGTTTTAATAAAATCGAGTCTTATAATGTTTAAATATATATTTTTATAATTAATATAGAAATTTTACATTTTATACCTTTAAGAATATGAAAATGACAATATATACCATTGGTATATATATTTACAAATTTAACCCTTTATATATAATTTTTAAAACATTTAACCTTTAACTTTGAAAGTTGGCAAAACAGGCCCTTGTAGTTCAACTTAGGATATTTACATTTTTGGCCTGAAAGTTTAATAAGTTCAAAAGTTACAATATATACCCCTCATGCATAAAACGTTTTACTTTTTTAGTCCAAATTCCATAATCTTTGTAGTTTTGATCTCAAAATCAATTTGCAGCTTATAGCTTATAACTATAAGCTAAAATAAGTTTGGTTTTACAGTTTTAACAAGCTTATAGCTTATGAAATGAGCTTATGGGCTCAAAAACTCAAAAAGGGGTGCGATTGGTTTTGAAATAATGAACCGTCGAGTTGGGGCTTATTAGGAAGATGTCTCAAAGGTTAAAATATGTTAAAGATGCATGTTATATAGAGCTTAAGGGCTCAAATAAGCTTTAGCTAGCTTATTGATGGAAGTCGAATAGGTTTAGGGTTTCAAAATGTTATTTAGGGCACGGTTTGGTTTAGGAAAACCAAACGAATGGTTTTATGGTTCAAAGGCTTATACAAAAGGCTTAAATAAAGCTTATAAAGGATTAAAACATATCAAGAGTTTATGGAACAAGTGCTAGGACTTACAAGAGCTCGAATGGGTCGAATTGGGTGAGTATGATCCGAAAACTTTTGGAAATGAATTCAAGAACCTCTTTCTTTCTTAAACTTGGCTTCTACTTGGCTTAGACTTTTTCTCTTTCTCTTCTTTGGCTCGAATTAGGTCAAGAACAAGTGTAGGTGTTTGATAAAATTTATGTGTTGTGTATTTGTATGTGTGTGTGTGTTTTGGCTATATATATAGGGCAAGAAGAGGAGTAGTGGTCAAGTTGTGTGGAATAGTGGCTAAATTATAGAGTTTTATCCTTATAGTGACTAAAGGAAGCTAGAACTATAGCTTAGAGAGGTGTAGGGTGGTGGAGGGGGTTCGGTTTATTAAGGAGGTGATGAGGGGTTGAGGTTGCGGCATGGTGGTGGAAAGGTGGTGACAAAGTGCTTTACTTGGAGTGCAAGGTGTTTACTTGGAGCTTAAGGGTGCAAGGTGGTGACAAGGTGGCTAAGCAAGGTGGTTGCTTGGTTAGGGTTTAGCTTAGAACTAGTTTAAGGTGTAACGAGTTCATTAGGGTTTCGGGTTAGGGTTTTGGATTTAGGACGAGTAGGAGGCGGAGTGGAGGGAAGATTTAAGTTAAAAATACTGCTTAGAAGAGTTGTAATTTAGGCTTAAAGAATGGTACAAATGGTGTATAATAATTGGAAGGGAAATGGTTTAGTTTAAATCTCGTGCTTAATTAACTTGTACATTAGCTTTAAATAGTGGTACTTAGGGTTTGACAAAAATGAAGGGAAAATGTATTTTAAATATTATGCATTAGTAACTTGTACACATGCCTTACGAGCATGTATATTTGATTTGAATGGAAACAATACATGTTATCGAGGTTTTGATATAAACGTTTAACGTATAAAGCCGTTTTGAATTGTAGGTTAAATAGATAACGTATGGTAAAGATAGAGTTTAAAATATATTGCTTGACATATTATAACGTTTACTTGCTATAAACGTTGATGAAATTGGCATTGGTAGGTTGCGTGAGCTTGTTTACTTTTGTAATGTAAGTTACGTTACATCGTAGATGGAATAAAGCAAAAATCTTTCCATGAAAATGGTTGCATCTAATTTAATAGATGGAAATTATACTGAGGAAAATTGCATCTAATTTAATAGATGGATAATTACATATAGGAAAATTGTAGGTTGTTATAAAAGTGAAATTTTTCTATCTCTGTAATGGTCGGGAAATTGCACAATGCAATGGGAAAAATATGTAGCTCATAAGTTTCACTACTTTCGCAATTATGAATCATGTTCGAAGAAGAAGTTTTACAAGGAAAATATTATCCGGATGAATTATGTTGATACAAAGTCTTGTAAAAAGTGGCCGATATCACCACTTATGTAAAAGTATGTAAAGAGCGAGATGTAAGGGAAGTTGACCGTTATGGGAACGCCAGCTTAGGTTTTCTTTATCATTTCTATGATCGAGGCGTTTGTCTATATGTTCGAGTCCTTATCATAGAACGGTCGAGAGAAAGTTACTAGCAACCGTACCTTATTTGTTGGCTTAATCTATTTGTTTTGTGAATTTTATTTAACACCCATTTTACTTTATTCTTGAATAAACATAAGATGACGTTTTTGTCCCTTGCCATTGTGTCTTCATCACCTTTGTATTGGTCTAAAGATCACCCTCAATTTAGAAAAGCCCTTTGATTTTGACTGTAGGGTGAAACTTGGGATGATGGATGAACAGTAACATGGTTTGGCGCTCTTTTATAACTGAAATGGGGTGAATTCGTTTTACTTTGGCCTATTGTCAAGAATGGTCCTTGTGGTTGGTTTAGTAAAGGTGTAGTGTAAAATAGGTTATAAAATTAACAGAAATGGTCCTTGTAATTATATGAAAAGGGGTATTGGGCTAGGGTTTGGGCTTTTGTTGTGGGCTCTTGATCCGGGTATGGTTTTTAAGGGGTTTAAGGCCCATTAAGCCTTAGGGACCAATATGGTAACTTTCTAAAACTTGGAGGGTTGATTTGAAACATTTTGAGTTTTTGTCTTTTATTAGTTGCCTTTTGTTGATTGGGAATTAACCAAGGGTTGACTTTTCTTGGCTTTGGCTTTGAATATTTGGCTTCTCTTGTGCTCTTCCATTTCTCATGTCCGTGTTTGCCCATTTTTGACGGTTTTCTTATGATGTTTATCTTATCCGTACCTGCATACACAAAACATAAAAGCAAACATATTTTTGCCATTTTTAGACCGTTTTGGGTTTAATTGGGCTATTTTAAGTATAAACGGATATGTGTATTTTACACTTATCATTGGCTCCTTCAGAAATGCAGGAGTTATCTAACCAGCTTCAAGAACTAGTAGACTGAGGTTTCATTCGACCAAGTACATCGCCTTGGGGAGCTCCTATCTTATTTGTTAAAAAGAAAGACGGATCTTTTAGAATGTGCATCGATTACTGAGAGTTGAATAAACTTACCATAAAGAATCGTTACCCATTAACCAGGATCGATGACTTATTCGATCAACTTCAAGGTTCAAGCGTTTACTCAAAAAAATCGATTTAAGATCTGGCTATCATCAACTGAGAGTAAGGGACGAAGATATTCCTAAGACTTCTTTCAAAACAAGATACGGATATTATGAATTTCAAGTCATGCCATTTGGTTTAACAAATGCACCTGCTGTATTCATGGATCTCATGAATTGTGTGTGTAAACCATATTTGGACAAATTCGTAATAGTATTTTTCGATGATATTCTTATCTATTCTCGTAACAAAGAAGAACACACAAATCATCTGAGAATAATTTTGGAATTACTCTGAAAAGAGAAATTGTATGCCAAGTTCTCTAAATGTGATTTCTGGATTCGTATCGTATAATTTCTTGGACATCTCATTGATAGTCAAGGACTTCATGTTGACCCTGCCAAGATTGAAGCTGTTAAGAACTGGACATCTCCCACTACACCCACAGAAGTGCTCAATTCTTAGGACTCGTAGGCTATTACCGAAGATTTATCGAAGGTTTTTCAAAAATTGCAAACGACTTTGTACTAAATTAACAGAAAAAAGCAAGAATATATTCTGGGTGCGAAGATACAAGAATCAGCTTTCCAACTCCTTAAACAAAAACTCTGTGAAGCACCAATCTTAGCATTACCAGAAGGAAACGATCTGCTTTGTCGTTTACTGTGATGCTTCTCTTCAAGGTCTAGGAGCTGTATTAATGCAAAGAGAAAAAGTCATTGCATATGCATCTCGACAACTCAACCTATACGAAGAAAACTATACCACTCATGATCTTGAATTAGGAGCAGTAGTATTTGCTCTTAAAATCTGGAGACACTATCTATACGGTACAAAGTGTATAGTTTTCACTGATCACAAAAGCCTTCAACACATCTTAGTTCAAAAAGTATTGAATAGAGGCAACGCGATGGTTTTAGAACTAACTCGCAGATTCCTTATGATTGTGATATTTCTATCATCCAGGACAAGGCAAATGTTTGTGGCAGATGCCTTGAAGCCGGAAGATACAAGTCAAACCACTCCAAGTTAGAGCATAATCCTAAAACGTTTCATCAAAATTACCATCCCAAATTCTCGAAGCTCAAAATGAAGCCCTCAAAGAAGAAAATGTCAAAAACAAAAACCTACGAGGAATGGACAAATCATTTGAAATTCGTCTTGATGGAACTCGTTGTATCAAAAATCATAGCTGGTTATCACTTTTTGGCAGTTTAAGAGACTTAATCATGCATGAGTCTCATAAATCGAAATATTCTATTCACCCGGGTTCTGATAAAATGTACCACGATCTAAAGAAACTCTTATTGGGTGTCCTAACATGAAGGCAATCATGCGCAGATATGTTGGACAAATGTTTTGGACAATGTTCTAGTGTTTAAAGCTGGAATGTCAAAAAGCCATCTGGTTTTCTGGTACAACTTGAAATTCTGTATGAGGAAATAGGAAAGAATAACGATGGATTTTGTTACTAAGCTACCCAAATAAATCGCAAACGATCATGATACCATATGGGTCATTGTCGATATCTTACTAAATCTGCACATTTCATACCTACTCGAGCGACTGATAGTATGGAAACTCTTACAAGGTTATACATCAATGAAATAGTCTCTCGACATGGCGTGCCAATCTCCCATCATCTCGGATCATGGACAGTAATTTCACATCTAGTTCTGGCAATCATTGACAAAATGCTTTGGTATTCTCAATTATACATGAGTACAACAATATCATCCTTAAAAACCGATGGGACAAAGTGAAAGAACCATTTCAATAAACACTCGAAGGACATGCTTCGAGGCCTGTGTCATAGACTTTAGAAAGGATGGATGACACCTCCTTTGATTAGAATTTTCCTACCAATTAACAGTTATTCATGCAGTGTCAATGGTGCACATTTGAAGCACTTTATAGTCAAAAGTGCAGATCACCTGTTTGCTGGGCCGAAGTTGGAGATGTTCAACTCACGGGACCAAAAATAATTCAAGAAACCACTGAAAAGATCATACAAATTCGTCAACACTTGCAAGCTGCAAGAGATCGACAAAGAAGTTACGCCAATGTAAGGCGAAAGCCTTTAGAATTTCAAGTTGGCGATCGTGTTATGTTAAAAGTATCACCTCGTAAAGGTATCTTTCAATTCGGAAAACGAGGAAAGCTTAATCCCCGATACATTGGACCATTCACAAAAATCCTTGAACGGATTGGTCAGTGCATACATATAGAGTTCCTGAGGCTTAGTAATATCCAGAATACTCTTCCATGTTTCTAATCTCAAGGGGGAAAATGGCTTATCCGATGAATCTCTCATCATTCAATGAAGGAAGAACTTCAACTCGACGACAACTTATACTTTGTTAGAAGAACTAGTGGAAATTATTTGGATCGTGAAATCACAGCAACTAAAAACGGAAATATTATAGTCGTATTCCTATAGTCAAAGTGCAATGGAACTCTCAAAGAGAACCAGAATTTACATGGGAACACGAAGACGAAATTCGTGCCAAATATCCTCATCTATTTTCAAACATCACTTCAAACTCTAATTAAATCTTGGGACGAGATTTCTGTAAGGATGGGGGACTATAACAACCCGTAATTTTCATCAATGTAAATATCCATCTATTAATTTAGATGCAATGTACTATCTATCTATTATATATGAACCACCTTTTTCAGGGAAATTTCTTTCGCTTTATTTAGCATTACTTGCATTTACCTAATATCTCAATTATGCAATAGCTAACTTGCAATTCTAAAGATAACAAGCTCACGAACCTACTATGGCAAACCTATTTCATATTTATGGTCAAAGCAAAAACATCAATAACATGTCAAATATAATATCATAATATCATTTTTACAAAGTACATTACTCATATAATGTACCATTTGCAAAGTTATATCAAAACGGGCTTTAAACCGTTATCGTATGCCTAAACCCTAACTTCATGAAAGATTAATATCTAAAGTGAATGCACAAGCTACTAAATCATATGTACTAGTAGTTATAAATATCATTTGAATATAACTCCCTCAAGTCAAAGTAAAGTCTTTAAAGCTAATGTATAAGTCATTAAGCATGACATCCTATAAATAGCTGTTGTACCTTGTTTTAATTTCTAGTTTCATTCACACCATTTTGTTAACAAGCCTTTACTACACTCAACTATACATATGTGTAAACCCTAATTATTCTACTTATAAGCTCTCACACACATTTTTACACTCAAACCCTATTTCAAAATCCTAAACCCTTAAAACGAGCTAGTTTTTTTTAAAACCATGACCCGTTTCTTCGTTTTATCCAATTGTAAACCTTAAACCAAATACACAAATAATTTATTAATAACATAAAATTTACAACATTATCCAATCACTCTTCATCTTATTTCACCATTTATTAACAAAACAATGTACAAGAATTAAAGCTAGAAAACCCTAAATGAACCCTAATTTCAAACTATGACCCGTTTACCTATTTTCACCCATTTTAAACTCAAACCACCTATAAAATCTTGTTAATAACCCTTAATACACACCTTGTGATCATTAATCCATGATTATAACACAAATGTACTTGAATTCCAAGCTCAAAAACCCTAAACGAGCCAATCAAGACGTGTCTGGACGTTATCAGTTTTTTTAAAACATAATATTTAATTTCTAGTAATTTAATTGTTTTTACAGGAACCATACGTCGTATCCTAGGGTTTGGGATACGGCGTATTGATCACTGTACAATTGTGTGTTTAATTGTTTTCTTGTACCATTATAGCGATATAGAATTTGCACTTATCTTTTAATCTTTTATGCAGGACCTTGCTGAAACTATGATATGGTATATTCTGAAAAAGACATGTGATGAACTTATTCGGGCATTCTGAAGCCCCAGTCAACATACCTTTTTGCTCAAGGACTCATCTTGGAGAATTATCACGAGCAAAATATCAAGGAGTTTTCCGTTCTAATTCTATTTCCCCTTATTGTTTAATTGTTTTATCTATACAACAAGGACGTTGTATAATTTAAGTGGGGGTGGAGAATTAGAACGTACTTGTCTTCTTTTTTACAAAATAACATGCAAAGTGCTTAAAAACGGCCAAAATTAAAAAAAATCAGCATGACCTTTGTAAAAATCACTAGTTACATTACCTAGCGCACTATAACCATTGATACATATTGTGAGAATTAAGCCTATTCCGTTTCCAACTATTTACTAAAAATTCCACAAAATTATAAGCGTGCCGATGATGTAGTGGACTTTAGAACTTGGCCTGGTATATCACTCGAGACCGCATTGATTAGTACTATGGATTTAGATGGAGGAACATGTTCAACTCATAAATTTCTAGGATTAAACCAAATATAGCCTACATGTCATAAAATTAACTAACTACACTGGTTAGTTAACTCCCGTGTAACCCTTTGTTTACTCTCATTGATAGATTATGATTCCCTAGAACAACCTGTTGAGCCATTCCTTTCTTTTTCTATACCATATTATATGTTTTGTTACACCTTTGCACGTTAGCTTACCGTGTAGATTAAGCCTATTTTAATCAATGTTACTAGTTGCTTTCGTGTAAAGTTTTGTATTTCCTGTGTCAAAGTGAAATTTTTCTATCTCTGTAATGGTCGGGAAATTGCAAAATGCAATGAAAAAATTATGTAGCTCTTAAGTTTTGCTACTTTTGCTATTATGAATCATGTCCGAAGAAGAAGTACTACAAGGAAAAGATTATCCGGATGAATTATAATAGTGAAGACGGTGGAATTAAACTAAGATTTATGATGTATTGTTTTAGAAAAAAGAGAGAAAAAGCAAAAAAAAGAAAGAAGAAACATAGTCGGTTCAAAAGAAGTGTACACCGAAGGAATTACTTGGAAGGATCGATTATTCCTTGATACGATACAAAAATCAATGGTGTAAAGTCTTGTAAAAAGTGACCGATATCACCACTTATTCTGTAAAAGTTTGTAAAGAGCGGGATGTAAGGGAAGTTGACCGTTATGGGAATGCCAACTTAGGTTGTCTTTGTCATTTCTGTGATCGAGGCGTTTGTCTATATGTTTGAGTCTTTGTCATGGAACGGTTGGGGGAAAGTTACTAGTAACCGTACCTTATTTGTTGGCTCTAATCTATTTGTTTCATGAATTTTGTTTAACACCCATTTTACTTCCCTTTCCTAGAAACTAACCTTAATGTCCACTCGAATGAGGACTTGTTTGAGCATGCATGTCTATTCCATTGTAACGGCCATGTATGCATGTCTCAGCTGCCTTGTTGGATGACGACTTTCGGTGAAAGTTAGAAACTCCCAACCGTATATCATTCTTCATCCTAACCGAACAAGGATGTGATCGGATTGTATGTGTCTATTTTGTCGTTACGGTCATGTATGTACGATACAGCTGCCTTGTTGGTGTGGTAATTATGGTGAAAGATTGTTGAATGATCAACCCTAAGCCTTATTAACCCAACTTACCTTTTGACTTGTTTCTCCTTAGCTTTAGCGATGGAGATGTGTATCCTTGCCAAGCTTATGATACAAAAGCTAATCACGACCGAGTAATTGAGCATACTACTTAAATGTTGCACCCTAGATTAGTTGAGTAATCTGAGTGTTTTTCATTTCCATATTTCGAGAGGAGCTTGGTTATGTATAGATGTTTAGGACAAAACGATGCTTAAACAGAAAATCCTAAACTTCGGTTGGGATACATTTTCATAAACTAAATTTTTTTCTAAAGTCTAGTTGAGGACAAGCAGGATTCAATTAGGGGGATATTTAATGACATCAAATAATGTCACTTTATTATATCATTTATCCCATCTGTTTTGCCCACTTTTATATAATTATTGCATAATTTAGTACTTAATTACTTTAAAGTTGATAAATGCAGTAATTCAGGAGTGTTTTGTGAAGACAAGCTAAAAGGTGAATAAATTAGAGCTAAAACGAAGATATTTGAAGATTGCTGATTTCTTACCAATATGCCGTATCTAACAAAAGAGATACGACGTATCAGCGCATGACTTCACAAGAAAACGTGTTTGACCAATTCCCAATACGGTGTATCCCTCCTGTATACATACGCCGTATCCATGAAGATAACTATTCGAAGATACAGTAAATCAAGTAAATTGGGAATAATATCACTGATTTATTATGAACGTAGCGCGCACTCCAAGGAATCCAGCTCAATACGCCGTATCGACCTTGCCAGATACGGCGTATCGAGTCTTTTTCAAACACTATAAATAGAAGACTCAAAAATGAGTTTTCAGTGTGCAATATCATATTCTTTATACCATACTCATTAAAGACGAATTTTAGAAGAGAAGACCAGCCACCAAGGTCAAGCATTGATCACGAATCCATAGAAGACATCATGTAATTTTTACTCTCTTAATCGTTTGATTTTCAATTATTTGATTACGCTTGTATAATTACAATGGTTTTGGGCTAATACCCTCGGGTATCAGCCATCTTAATGAAAGTTCAATGTTTGGTTTGTTTTAAAATCGATTTCTTAATTTATCGTTGATTGTTTAATTATGTATATCACCTCATACTTGTTTATATGTTTGAATATGCGACCTATCATTCAACTGGGTCTACTGATACCAAAAAAGTAATCTAGATACCAGGATAGCTCTCCATATCGTCTTTTATATTACTGGACCAATAGGATCACAAATAACGTTCTGTCTTTGTCTTTAAATTATGAGCTTAGTTAGACAGGTAGGTAACCCATTTATGTTTCAGCAATCATGCTCTTAAATAACTAATAAAGAATTGAATAGTGGACTACGTGTATATAAAACACCATCAAACAATAAGTGGGTAAAGTCCCGTTGGGCTAGAGTTTTAACAGGATCACCACTGCTTTTATTCCCTAAGATAGATTATAATTAAACTAAAGGATGCTTTATGCGGACGCGTTAATTATGACAGGATTAATTATGTCTAGGTCTTTGGATGATTACCCGCCTATGTCTTAAGAATGATATGCCCCTTCGAGATAAGTAAATGATTGCACTAAAACAAATAAACCAGCATTGAACCATATTTAATATGGATAATACAGTTTTCTATCATTTTGCTTGTACCGCTTTTCTATCTTCTTATTTTATTCTTTTGTGTTTATTGTGTATTGAATTGATATTTAATTCCACCAAACCTGTGCTAGTCTCTCAGGCTGAAAAACCTCCATATCATTAGACAACGTATATAGCATAGGTTTAACCAGTAATTAGACTAATTAAAATACTAATAGAATATAGGATTAATGTTCCACTCTTAGTGTTCGACACCCTACTTACCGTGAACTCCATCTTGACCGGGTACACTGCTCGTTAAAGTGTTGTTTTAGGTTTGTCGGCTAAATATAAATTTAAAACATGATAATCAAATAATTGCCCCTACACGATAGCACATCAGTGACTATGCTAAGACTAGACTGTTGTGGTCATTGTCAGTCTTCATTAGAAGTACAGTGATTTGGGAAAGAGTACATGATTTCCAACTAGGTGTGGAAAGTTATCAACAGAAGGTCAATCTTATAGCACCAACAATTACTTTCACTGGCATTGAGAAGTATAAGATGTTCTCCATCATCTTTGAACCAGTATATGGCATTATATACAAGAACAACAAGAAAAAAATGTTTGATGAGACATCAAGAGGTTCAAAAGTTCTGTGATGCTACATTGAAAAGACTCTTGGAATGGTTGAAAAGTTATAATAATGATGTAAAGCATGGTTATGTGACTCCAAGTCTCAATAAAGAAGATGCTGAGTACCTGCAATTATTTGAGGAAGAAATTGAAGAATGGTTGAAGCATCATGATCAGATGAGAGATCGAATTCCTTAAGCTTGTTTAAAGTTTAGTTATATTGGATAACTCTAACACAACTATAGTAGAAACTGTGTTTGAATGTATTAAAGATTATGTAGAATCTAATATTTAATATTAATAAGAATCATCAATGAACATACAATTCAAAAAATAAGATCCAATATTATTAATGATAACAATACGAATACTCTCTAAGTATTAGGGTTACAAAGACCTTGATGCTAAGAATTATATGACTAAGATTGATTTTTGATTTTGGTTCTGGTACATCAAACTCTATGCCTTAGGACCTCCTTTTATACACCAAGGAGTCCTAGTCGGCTTACAATACTTCCCTAAGTATCTAAAATCTTTTCTATAAACAACTAATACATATCATATAAGCAGTACTAACTAGCAGCATTAACTTGATATTCACTAGCAGTAGTAACTTCAAGCATATTTTCACTAGCAGCATTAACTTCAGCTGGGCAGTCTTAACTTTGTACTAGCAGTAGTAACTACTTAGCATATTTTCTTTGAAGTTCATCAGCAGCACTAATATTCACTAGCAGTACTAACTGTGTACTATCAGTAGTAAACACTTAGCATATTTTCTTTGAAGTCTTTGAGCAGTACTAACTCCAGCTGAGTAACATTAACACAAACATGAGCAACAGTAATTTAAACAACATAAAGAAGAATGTTAATCCCAACACAAAGTCCATGGTTCAAGAAAATGGTTCGAAGATTGGCACTTTCGTTGAAGACATATTATTATAATCATAGAAGACCCCCCGGTATTATCACTTTCGATGTTGTTTATTTCAAGTGGGGGATATGCCATATGTAATATACAGGAGTGTTATTAAAATGGAAAAAAGGTGGTGCAACTATAAGCCACCTAGTGATTTAACTCCTGATGTTGGTTACGTGTTATAAAAAAGTAAAAAGGTGGTGCAACTATAAGCCACCTAGTGATTATGGAGATGGTGCAACTATAAGCCGTCCGAAGTGTTAATACAAATAATGTCTAAAAACGTTATTTATATTTTTTGACCTCTCGATGTTTTGATAATAACAAAATGTAAAAATGTTTACGATAAAAATAAAAGTTTATAAATTACTAACCGTAAAATTTTATTTCTAAGATTAATCACTTAAGGTATGGATAAACAAATCATTAAACATGATTAGTGATTAAGAAAATATTTTTCTTAAACCTTACATTTCTACAAAAATGTTTTTATAAAAATATAAAGACAAAATATTTATTTATAAAAGAAATGTATTATTAAAATAATAATTTTGAAATCAGATTTTCCCCCCATAATGGAAGGTTCTAAAACAGATAACACATTCCCCATAAAAAGACGAAAAGAGGAGCGTAGTCTACGACGACCCCCTTATAGGCCTGGCGGCCCCCTAATATATTTGGGACCGCCGAGACCGTCGCCAGCACAACGACTCTTTTTGTCTCCTATAAATATTGGGCCACCCCATCTGAAAAACAGAACCTCTTGCCACAAATTTTCTCAGATCTACTTTTCTCTCTTATTTCCTTCTTTCTAAAACACATATCTTAATCGTTTCTTTTCTCTTCTGCTCTTTTAACTGCAAAATGCTTTCTTCTTTTATCTAAGAGTTGTTGAAATAATGTAGGCTTTTCTTCAATAGACAACTCTTCTTGTTCTTGTGCTTGCAATCTTTTAGCCAACTGATGATCAGCATCAATTTTGCCCTGTATATCATTCCATGTTTCAATCAAGGCAATATTAGCTCTTTTTCTTTTTAGCTTTCTCTCTTGCAAGTCTTTCTTTTTTATCAAATTCAGCTTGTAATTTTAAAGCAGCTTCTTCATCAAGCCTGATTAGATCTTTCTTCTTCATAGGCTTCACAGGTTCTATCAATATTCCTTTACCTTTGTCCTGTGATTGTTGTGAAGATAGTTGTGAAGATATTGTTGTTGTAGATTCACCCAACTCTTGTATAACAACCCCTTTCCCCTTGGGTTTTGTACTTTTTATTTCCATAAGTGCTTAAGCCAAAGTAATATCATCAACAGTTGTAATTGTAGCAGTAGTTGTTGTAGCAGTACTAACAGTTGTTGCATCACCAGCAGTACTAACTACATTACCAGCAGCACTAACTTGAGCAGCATCAGTAATTAACTTAGCAGAGTTAATAAATTCAACTACTTCTTCAACAACATTAAGTTCATTATTTACATCTTTAACAGCAACTTCTTGTTCTACAACAAACACTTCCTTACCATCTAAAACATTCACATCAAACATCTCTTCATCTACATCAATAACATCAATCCTCCCCTGTTTGGATGCATCTTCACCCAAACTTTCTTTATTATTAGAGGATTCTACCCTAGCAGTCAAACCAACTTTATATAATCTCTTCAGCCTATGAGTTCTTGACCTTTTTTTCTTTTCAAGCTTCTTGACCCTCCTTTACAAACTAGCAATCTCATTATTTTGAGTGGTTATCTTCTCCAAATCAAGAACCCTGTTTTGTAAAGTGGTACATAGTGCCATTAATTCATCAAGTTTAAGTCTATCCTCATTACTTCGAAGTGTGTTACCTTTTACGAGCAGTGAATCATTAGAATGTTTAGATACACTTTCAAACCTAGTTTGAGCAATAGTATCCCCCATGGTTTCTTGGCACCTAGGACCACCACCTGAAATAGTTCTTAGGGAACTAGATTCATTAGGTGTTTCCTTAGATTAGGTCTTATTGATGTTACCACTATCCTACTCTGCTTCTAAGCTAGAAGCAATAGTGGCAGCCCTTACCAAACTGTCACCCAACTCCTTATGGACAGCCTCATCTGCAACATTTTCAATAGGATCACTAGGCTGGGATACCTGAGTGTCCTTTCTCTTAGGCTTCCTAGGTTGTTGTGTCTTTTGAGGTTGAGTAGGTGGTTGAATAAAGGTAGGTGTATGATGGGGAGCAGTTGGAATTGATGACCCTCCACCCAATTATGATTGGTTTTGTACCACCATTGTTTAAAATAAAGGTGTTACTCTACCAGAAAAACCTTTGCCTACCCTTCTCATATTTCCAAAAATCTTTTTAGTATGAGAGGGTGCAATATAAATTCTCTTATATGTTGGCAACCCATCAAGTTGTTGGTCCAAAAATATTTATACAAACCTTGGATACATCAAAAATTTGCCAAACAAATTATCTAAGTTTCTAATCATACTTTCAAAAATAAAATTTGAAAAGTTGAATTTCTGGTTTGTAGCTAAAAAGATGATGGAAGATGCCATAGTACTACTAAACTCATTCCATGCAGTAGTCTTTGGACTTAGACACTGTAAAATAGTATGAATTAGAAATTTCCATTATAGGGAAAAGAATGGTTTATAAAAGGTTAGCTTTTGTGAAATTTTCTCATACCTCATCAATGTAAGTTGTTGAAAAATGGTAGAATTAGGTAAACAATCAACACCTTCCTCATCTGCTAGTTGAAGATCTCTTCTAATAGATGTTTCAGTAACGATTATCTTCTTGCCATCTACTAGGGCATGTAACTGTACTTCCTCATTGATAGTTTTAGAATTAACAGTAGACCAGAATTGTTCAATGCAAGAAATATATATATAGTAAGATTAATCGTTAACGCATGCCTTATAGGGTGTGAATTCAAAAAATCCACAATTTGTTCAAACCCATCACTTTTTGTTGGTTTAGACAAAAATGCGACCATATTATGAGTATCAGCAAACTTTAGAGTCGTCATTTATGTTGGATTTTGATAATGGATGATAAAATTAAGTTATGGTTTATAGTTAGAGAGTATTTAAAAGAGTGAAATTAATTAAAGGATCGATTGAAACCCTTAATCAAAGTATTTATGGAAAATACCCTCAACTGCATTAACTTTCACCCAGCAGTAGTAACCCAACAGTAGTAAGTTATGCCTAGCAGCATTAACTTTGAGTCACCAGCATTAACTCCAAATCCATTCTAAACAGCTTTTCCATCATCAATTTAACACTTTTCTTTGCTTTTCCTGCAAAATGTTAGTCCAAAAACCAAGAAAACACAAGCCATAGCAATTTTTACGGTTATCACAATAGTAATTATACCTAACAGTATTAAGTATAACTAATAGTAGAAACTCAACAATATTAAGCATAACCAGCAGTACTAATTATACTTAACAGCAAAAACTTTAATGACACGAATAATAGTACTAATTCATACAAAACTCTAAAAAAACATAAAGAGATTAAAGACTTTAAAGATTTAGCATTCCAATACTAACAATCAAATATTAAAATCTACTTACATCAAAAGCTTTTATAAGTAAATCTGCAACATTCTTGACAGTATGGATTTTGACCATTTGAATCAATTTTTTTCATTGCAATCTCTAATAAAATGATGTCTGATCTCTATATGCTTTGTTTTTGAATAAAAAACAAGATTTTTAATTATGCAAATAGTACTGTTATTGTCAATAAAGATCTTGGTATGCATAAAATTGTACCCATAATCAAGTAGTTGATTATGAATCTAAAGCACTTGTCCATAGCAACTTAAAGTAGCTACAAACTCAGCTTCTGTTGTGGAATTTGCAACTACCGTCTGTTTCTTGCACTGCTATGATATTAATCTACATCCAAGGAATTGACAACCTCCTATTGTAGACTTCCAATCCAAGCTTGCTCTAGCATAATCACTATCAGTGTATGCTACCAAATCAAAAGGAGAATCTTTTGGATACTAAAGGCCTAATTATAGTTGACCTTTTAAGTACCTAAAAATCCTTTTCACAACATGAAGATGTAAAACTTTTAGATTGACTTGGTATCTAGCACAGGCACACTCTGCAAACATGATATCAGGTCTTGAAGATGTAAGATACATCAATGAACCAATCATTGACCTATACATATGAACATCTACTTTTTCATCATCTTCATCTTTGATCAGAGGCATTTGAGTTTCCATTGGTGTGCTTGCAGTCTTGACTTCTGTAAACCCAAATTTATTTAAAATTTTAGCAACATATTTATCTTGACAAATAAATATGCCATCCTTCTTCTGCTCCACTTGTAATCCCAAGAAGAATGTCAGTTCTCCCATAGAACTCATCTAAAATTTCTCATGCATCAACTTCTCAAAAGCAATGCATAACTCTTTCTTTGTTGAACGAAAGATGATATCATCCACATAAACTTAGACCAGCAAAATATCACCTTTGTGCCTTTTGATGAATAAGGTCTTGTCAATTTTCCCTCTTTGAAACCCATTGTCCAACAGATATGTTGACAAGGTTTCATACCAAGCTCTAGGATCTTGATGTAGTCCATACAATGCTTTTTCAACCTTGTATACTCTATCAGGAAAGTCTGGATCTTCAAATCCTGGTGGTTGACATACATACACCTCTTCTTCAATATTCCTATAGAGAAAAGCACTTTTTACATCCATTTGATACACCACAAACTCTTTAAATAAAGCATAAGCTAAAAATAGCCTAATTGCTTCAATTCTTGCAATATAGGTAAAGACTTCGTCATAGTTAATCCCTTCTTCTTATGTGTACCCTTGAGCAACCAATCTTACTTTATTTCTTATCAGAATTCCTCTTTCATCCCTTTTATTCCTGAAAACCTATTTAGAGCCTATAGCCCTTTTTACATTTGTTAAATCTACTAAAGTCCAAACTTCTTGTAACTTGAATTGTAGAAGCTCTTCTTGCATAGCCTCTATCCAGCTTGGATCCTTCAATACATGAATGACATTTTTAGGTTCTTCCTGTGATAAAAAACAAGCAAACAAGCAGTTTTGAAGGTCTTTATGGTTTGTTCTTTGTTGAATAGTACTAACAAACCCATGTTCCTCCAAATTCTTTGAGATCTTTCTTGTTTGTGTAGCTGATTGCAAATCTCTAATCACTTGATTAAGCGGATGATCTTTATGAATTCTTATAGTTGGATTAGGACTGACTTGGATTGTTGTATCCAAATTGTTCATGTCAGCCACTGCACCATCATCTTCATTAGCTCTTGAGAAGTCAAATATGCTATAATATTCCAAAGCAGGCATATTTGGATCAAATGGAAGTTCAATGCTTGTTTTTCCACCAACAACATTAAACTCATTTATGCCAGCAACATTCACATTGTCAGTGCTGTTAACATTATCTTTCTTCTTTTGATCATTATATTCACTTTCTTTTCTTGGATCATCATCAACCTTCTTTTCATCATCACTTGAAGGTTTGGATCCATCATCATGAGAACTCTTTGGATCTTAAGAATATGGTGGATCAACAGTCTATAATGGTAGCAAAATGTAATCTTTGACAAGTTCTGTTTCCTTTCTAGCTTGACTTGCATTATCACTTGCTTTTGTACCTGCAAAACCATTAGACTGTGTACCTGCAACAATTGGCTCATAATTCATTGTTCTTGTTAGTGCATCAATATCAAATAGCCAATCTGGTCTACTACCTACAGTATTAGGTGTACTCTCACTAAACCTAATATGAAAGTTTTCTTCCACTATCCTTGTTCTACTATTGAATACTCTAAAGATTTTACTATTCAAAGAGTATCCAACAAAGAAACCTTCATCAGCCTTACCATCAAAGTTGCCTAAGTGATTATGGTACTGAGAATGGTAACAGGACACTCAAATAGTCTCATAAAAATTAAATTTGGTGTTCTACCATGAAAAAGTTGATATAGGGTCTTGTTATGAGGCTTAACTACTAACACTCTATTTTGCACATAGCAAGCAGTATTAACTGCTTTTGCCCTAAAAAGTAGTTGGCAACTTAGAATCAGCTAACATAGTCCTAGAAGCCTCAATTAGTGTCTTATTCCTCCTCTCAGCAAATCCATTTTGTTGAGGAGTTCTAGCTAAACTAAATTGTCTCAAAATACCCTCCATCTCAAAAAACTGATTCATTTCCCTATTTTTGAATTCAGTTCAATTATCACATATAATCACCTTAACCTTGTGATATACTAGATTTTCTATCCCAGTTATAAAGTACTTAAGAATGCCACTAGTCTCATCCTTAGCAGCTAGAAAGAAAACCCATGTAAACCTACTGTAATCCTCTGTGACAACTAGGCAATACATTTTCTTCATAAGGCTTTTTACAAATGTTAGACTAAATAAGTCCATATGTAACAAATGTAAATGAAGACTGATTGAGTTCTTTGTTTTGGACTTACAAGAGGCTCTGTGCTGCTTTCCCTTTTGACAAGCAACACAGGTTTGATCATTTTCAAAAAGTTTGGAAGGTAAACCTCTTACAAGATTTCCCTTAACCAATTTATTCATGGTTTTAAAATTTATGTGACCTAGCCTTCTATGCTAAAGTTTAGATTCATTAGATGTGGCTTTTGCAAAAAGGCAAGTTAAACCTCCTTTAGGAACTATGTTCTTTAAATCAACACTATACATATTGTTCTTTCTAGGAACTCTAAGTAAAACTTGACTTTCATCAATTAACTTAAAGTTTGGAGATAAAACAATACATTTAGTGTGATTAAAAAGAACACTATTCTTTTTACCACACATTTGTGAGACACTAAAGAGATTAAACTTTAACTCTCTCACAAAATACACATTTTTATAATCTAGATTACCAATTTTAATATTACCTTTTCTTATGATTTCCTTCCTTTGGGGTTCCCTCTAAAAGCAACATATCCTCCATCTATCTCTTCATAGTTTGTAAGATAGGACATGTTCCCTGTCATGTGCCTTGAGCATCCGCTTTCAATTACTCCTTGATCCTATAAATCTATTTATGGATTGCCCTGCACACTAGGTAAGAAAATCAGTTTCTTTTAAGGACCCAAGCCATCACTGACTTGGATCTGCCTTGTGCATTAACATAATCAAACTTTTTTTGGGTGATTGATGCACTGTTTGTGTTTAGAAAACTATGGCTAAAATATTATGCTTTGGTTCCAAACCCAAAAAGTGAGGCCTTAACTACATTAAAATTATTTCCCTTAACAGTATTAACTACTGCTTTTGGCCTAGCAGTATTAAATTTTTTACCCCTAACAGTATTAATCCCTTGATTAATATTACTGTTTTTAAATGTGTGTTCTTATGAATGGGCCTCTTAACAGTTGAATATGTTATTTTAGAAAGATATAACATTGGTCTAGCAACATTCACTGTTGTTTTTGAGTTAGCAGCATTAACTTGTCTAGCAGTATTAACCAATACTGTTGTTTTAGAAATATTTTGTCTAGCAGTATTAATTGATACTAAACCAGACTTCATTAGTACTGATCTTGGAACCAAGTTCTTTTTAGCACAGGGATGAGTCTTTTTGGAAAAGTTTTGATGATTCGCCCTTTGAGCATTGTTCCAAACAAGTTTTACCATCCTTTGATTTCGAAACTGTTTTTGATGGTAATTGCAATCAACCTGCAAGATCAAAGTTCACAAATAAAACATGCTGATTAAACATCTCAAAATTAACTTCTAGTTTTTGAGACATCATATTGTTTCTAATTTCTTTGATTGGCCTTTTGGGACTATGAGTGTTTTGCCTATGTTGTCACTTGTTAACAGTTTTCACTTGTTAGTTTTTTCTTGTTGTTTAGATTGACAAACTCTTTCCTTAACAATACTAGGCCTAACTATTTTTTTCAATTTTAGGTTGAGACACATCCTCTTCCTCATCATCTGACACCCATTATTTAATACATGAGGCATCATCATTCTTCTTAACTACCTTAGGCTCTTCTTCACTAGACATAGCTTTAAAGTTCTCAACTACAGGCTTATTAATGAACTCATCTAAACCAATAAAAGACAAGTCAGGTGTTGGAGGCATGAAATTTCCTGTGTAGGGAGGTGGAACTGCATTATAATTTTCATAGCCTAAACCTTTCTTGCAATTGTCAACTATTTGACACTCTATGAGCTTGTTTAAACTTTTAGATTCATGTTTAAATTTATCTACATTAAGTTGAATGCCATCTTTCTCTTTTTGAACTATGTCAAGCTTTTTCCTAAGCTTTCTAATAGTTATTTCTCCTATAGTGAATTTCAAATTTTTGAGGCCCTTAATATCTTGAAAATAAATAGACTCATTTGCTTTATAAACTTCAAGTTTTTCTTCCACAGACTCTAAACATGTCTTATAACCTAAAACCATTAACTCATATTTCTTTAAATCTTTTAATAGTTGATCATTTTAAGATTTAAGAGATTCAATAGTTTTCAAACAAGATTTTGAACAAATAGAATCATTGGATACCTTAGAGTCAGAACTTAAAGATGAGAAAGCCATGAGTGCATAATTAGGCCCTTCCTCTGCCTGATCACTCCAATCATATCCACCAAGACCATCACATGACACCAAAGTTGTGGAAGTAGATGTTTCCACATGTACACTCCTATTTGAGCTTTCCTTGTTATTGTTGTCTTGATTTCTTAGAGCTCCGCACTCCCTAGCAAAATGTCTCCTCTTGTGGCAGTTGTAGCACTCCACTTTGGACTTATCAAAACCAATAGTCTCATTGCCATTAACAGTAAGCTTCCTTCCTGTATTCTTCAAAAACCTTCTTTCCCTCATAGTCAACATGGCCATTTTCCATCTCAAATCTATCTATTCAATGTCATCTAGATAGATTTGTTGCAAGTCCTCTTGTACAAGTTGAGGAATATTTGGTTGACTAGCAAATAATGCACAAATAACAGCATCACTTAAGTTATCAATATTTGTAAAGTTAGCAACATTAACTTGAGTGCTAGCAGTAGAAACTTCATGAGCAGTATTAACTGCTTCATTAGTGATGCTAGTGTTGTTATTTGAAGAGGACACAAAAGCCATGTTTTGTGTTCTTAAACTTGAGCTAGACATCCCTTTAACTTATGGTTCATACACCTTGAGGTTGTTGTAGAGATCATCCATGCTCATTGTCTCAAAATCAGCTTTATTCCTCCACACAACAGCATGTGTGTTCCACTCAAGTCACAAACTTCTTAATAATTTTTTTATTAACATCTTCTTGTGAAAGCTTTTCATCCAAAAGCTCTAACTAACTCATAAGCTTTTGAAGCCTATCAAAAGTTTGATCAAGCATCTCTGAGCTTGGAGCAGTGAAGTTTTCATATTGCTGCTGTAAGAGATTCCTTTAAGTCTTTCTTGTAGCTGCATTCCCACCAAATCTCTTTTCAACAGCTTCCAGTAACTTCTTAGCATCCTTTATAGAGTTAAACTTTAACTGATGTTCATTGGGAATGCCCATCATTAAAGTACTTCTAGCTTTCACCTTTAATCTTCTCTGAGCCTTTTCTTCTGCAGTTGTAATAGGCATCACTGTTACAACACCTTCTATAGTTGTTGTTTTTAGCAAGGTTGCACCATTCTCTATGACTTCCCACAATGCATATTTGATGACATCAAATAACATCACTTTATTATATCATTTATACCATTTATTTTGCCTACTTTTATATAATTATTGCATTATTTGGTACTTAATTACTTTAAAGTTGATAAATGCAGTAATTCAGGAGTGTTTTGTGAAGACAAGCTAAAAAGCGCATAATTTGGAGCTAAAACGAAGACATTTGAAGATTGCTGAAATTTCACTAATACATCGTATCCAACTTAAAAGATACGGCATATCTGCGCCAAGACTTCACAAGAAAACGGGTTTGACCAATTCCCAATATGGCGTATCCATGCTTCCTACATACGCCATATCCATGAAGATAACTATTAGAAGATACAGTAAATCAAGTAAATTGGGAATGATATCAAAGATTTATTACGAACATAGGGCGCACTCCAAGGAATCCAGTCCAGTACACCGTATTGACCTTGCTGGATACGGCGTATCGAGTCTTTTTCAGACACTATAAATAGAAGACTCAAAAATGAGTCTTTGGTGTGCAATATCATATTCTTTATACCATACTCACTAAAGAAGAATCTTAGAAGAGAAGATCAGCCACCAAGGTCAACCATAAAAGACATCGTGTAAGTTTTACTCTCTTAATCATTCGATTTTCATTGTTTGATTATGCTTGTATAATTACAATGGTTGTGGGCTAATACCCTCAGGTATTAGCCATCTTAATGAAAGTTCAATGTTTGGTTTGTTTCAAAATCGATTTCTTAATTTATCGTTTATTGTTTAATTATGTTTATCACCTCATACTTGTTTATGTGTTTGAATATGCGACCTATCATTCAAACGGATCTAGTGATACGGACCAAGTAATCTAGATAATGAGATAGCTCTCCATATCGTGTTTCATATTACTGGACCAATAGGATCACAAATAATGTTCTGTCTTTGTCTTTGGATTATGACCTTAGTTGGACCAGTAGGTGACCCGTTTATGTTTCAATAATCATGCTTTTAATTAACTGATAAAGATTGGAATAGTGGACTACCAGTATATAAAACACAGTCAAACAATAAGTGGGTAAAGTCCCGTTGGGCTAGGGTTTTAACAGGATCACCACTGCTTTAATTCTCTAAGATAGATTATAATTAAACTAAAGGATGCTTTATGCGGATGCGTTAATTGTGATAGGATTAATCGTGTCTAGGTCTTATGATGATGTCCCGCCTAAGTCTTAAGAATGATATGCCGCTTTGAGATAAGTAAATCATTGCATTAAAATAAACAAACCAACATTGAACCGGATTTAATATGGCTAATATTTTTTTCTATCATTTGGCTTGTACCGCTTTTTTATCTTCTAATCTTCTTCTTTTGTGTTTATTGTGTATTGAATTGGTATATGTTTCCACCAAACATGTGCCAGTCTCTCAGGCTGAAAACCCCCATATCAATAGACAACGTACATAGCATAGGTGTAACCAGTAAATAGACTAATTAAATACTGATAGAATATAGGATTAATATTCCACTCTTAGTGTTCGACACCCTACTTACCGCGAACTCCATCTTGACCGGGTACACTGCTCGTTAAAGTGTTGTTTTAGGTTTGTCGACTAAATATAAATTTAAAACTTGATAATCAAATAACTGACCCTACACGAGAACACATTAGGTTTTTGGCGCTGCTGTCGAGGAGTGAAGTTGTTTAATTCTTATTTATTAGTGTTTTAGTTTAGTTTAAAGTGCATAATTATGTGTTTGTTTGTGTGTTTAATTTCCTGTATTATATATTTTGCATATTATGTGTTTGTGTGCATTGTTACAGCCTGCTGTAACATTCTGAGTCGAATACTTAATACGGCGTATTCATCTTCTTGGATACGGTGTATAAAATTTTCTAAACCAATACAACGTATTCGACTCTATCATTAATACAGCGTATTCAGTTCACTGAATATGGCGTATTAGTCCATTTAACCCCTTTTGTAGCAAATTAATTATAGGTAATGGACGACCTTACATCACGTTGGAAGAGTACATCTAGCTTATGGCTGATAAGGCTCGAGGGCGTGATCAGACGTTTAATTGGGAAACTGCTACTTACAGTAAACTATACTGTGAAGATCTTGATTTTTTCACAGATTTTGAAACATATTTCCCAGCTATCGTCTACAATGATGCATCGACATCAAATCAAAATGTTTCTTCCGAACCAACTGTAATGCAATTAAATCTGACATTGATTTTCACATATCATTTTCCGATTCCAAGGACGAGGATTATACTTCTATATATAACAAGGATTCGTCTTCTTATAAATTAATTCCTTCTAATGATTTAAAACCGGAACCAGTAAATGACTATGCTGAAATCAATATTGAATCGTGTTCGGAAAACATTGATGTCAAACCAATGGATAGTGTTATTTGCATAAGCAAGGACACCACTCCCGTTAAGTTTGATGAAAACTTTGAGACAAATCACGACGTACATCGTAAATTTTTCAAAATAAAAGATTGTTTCCCAATGATCAAAGTCGTGATTCAAAAACGTTTTCACAATGGGAAGCCATTAATTTTTGTTATTAAAAATTTATATGTGCCATTTGGCATCCCATTCGATCCCAAATTGTTTTATAAGGATGGGATTAAATTGAGGCAAATCTAACTTAAATACTTTTCTGTAAACAAAAGTGCTTGCCAGGAGACAACCCGGAATTTATGTTTCTGTTATCGAGTCTGTCTTCCTAGACTATCTATATGGCATATCCAAACCCGATGGATACGACGTATTGATCTTCAGGACATTATTCAGTCTTTATTTTCAACACAGTGTATACGACGTATTCATTAAATGAATACATCATATATAGGTATCAATACGGCGTATCCTAGTGTTTGGGATAAGGCGTATTGATCCCTGTACAGTTGTGTGTTTCATTGTTTTCTTGCACCATTGTAGTGAGATAGAATTTGCACTTGTCTTCTAATTTCCGATAATCTTGGGAAGACCATTTCTAGCAACCGCCCGAGCCATGATTGATGTATTTAATAAGAAGATAACTCTTAGGGTTGGAAGCGAGGAAGTGATTTTTGACGTCGACCAATCAATGAAAAAACCTCGTACGGAGGACGATGAATGTTACGGGATTGACGATCTGGACGCATTCATACAATCAATCAAGCCAGAAACGACTTGGAAATGACAACCTTGAAGCTGGGGGGGGAGGGGGGGGGGTGGGGGGGGGTAAACTATCATCGACCCGAATCTAAAAATCGTGGGCCTTACTATGAGATACCCATTACGGCGTACGATCATATTAATTGCGTATCCACAGAAACACAAGGAACATAAGAAATGCTAAAGCGAAGCATTTTATTCCGCTAGTGCTATTGAAATTGACGAAAAAAAACCAGAACTCAAAGACATGCCTTCTCACTTAGAGTACGCTTACTTAAAAGGAGATGAAACTTGTCTAGTGATTATTTCGTCTAAACTAACGGAAAAAGAGAAAACTTCACTTCAACGGGTTCTTGAAAAACGAAAGGGAGCAATCGCTTGGAAGATGTCAGACATCAAGGGAATAAGCCCGTCATTTTGCACTCACAAAATTTTAATGGAAGAAAGCTTCAAGCCTGTCATCCAACCTCAGAGACGTCTAAATCCAAAAGTCCAAGATGTGGTTAAAGATGAGATCGTTAGGTTACTTGATTCAGGGCTAATTTACCCTGTCTCAGACAGTCCTTGGGTAAGCCCCATTCATGTTGTCCCAAAAAAGGAGGAATAATCGTAGTGTTAAACGACAACAACGAGTTAATACCATCTCGAACAGTAACAGGATGGCGCGTGTGCATCGACTATCGTAAATTAAATGAGGCAACGCGAAAAGATCATTTTCCACTCCCTTTTATCGATCAAATGCTAGAGCGATTATCTGGAAATGAGTATTATTGTTTTCTTGATGGATTTTTAGGATTCTTCCAAATCCCAATCGCACCAGAAGATCAAGCGAAGACAACATTCACTTGTCCTTATGTGACTTTTGCCTACAGGAGGATGCCGTTCGGATTATGCAACATTCCGGCAACTTTTCAAAGGTGCGTGACGGCAATATTTCATGACATGGTAGAAGATTTCATGGAAGTTTTTATGGATGATTTCTTGGTATTTGGTAATTCCTTTGACCAATGTCTTAATAATTTAGATAAAATGCTCGACAGATGTGAAGAGACCAACCTTGTGCTAAACTGGGAAACATGTCATTTTATGGTAAACGAAGGTATTGTTTTGGGGCAAAAAATATCTGGGAAAGGAATCGAGGTTGACAAAGCTAAAATCGATGTAATTTCCAAATTACCTTATCTATAAAATGATAAAGGGGTTAGAAGTTTCTTGGGGGCCACGCTGGGGTTTTTCACTGGATTCATAAAATATTTTCATGATTTCCAAACCAATGACCAGCTTTAATGAAAGGATGCTAAAGTTTGATTTTTTGAAGATTGTAAAAAAACAATAATTAATAAACTAAAAGAAAGATTGACCACCGCACCTATCATAATATCTCCAGATTAGAGTATGCCTTTCGAATTAATGTGCGACGCTAGTGATTTTACAATAGGGGCATTCGTAGGACAAAGAATAGACAGAAAATTCAAACCCATCTATTATGCTAGCAAAACTCTAAACGATGCCTAAGCACATGACACCACCACCGAAAAAGAACTTCTAGCAGTTGTCTTCTCGTTTGACAAATTCCGCCCTTATCTCATTTTATCAAAACTATTGTCTACACTAATCATTATGCTTTAAAGTATGTGTTCAACAAACAAGATGCCAAACCAAGACTTATCAGATGGGTTCTGCTTCTTCAAGGATTCAATATCGAGATTAAATATAAAAAAAGAGCAGAAAACTTGGCTGCTGATCACCTATCAAGACTCGAGAATCTGAATACAAGGGAATTAGCCAAAGATGAAATCGAAGACAAATTTCCTGATGAGCGTTTGATGATATTGAAAGCCAAGCTAAATAATGAATGAGCCATTGGTTTTTATGCAGATTTCTTGTTAATACATTGTCAAAGGAAAGTGGTACCTCCGATACATGGACACCGGAAAAGTAAAATGGGTCTTCTCTCAGGTGAAGAATTATATTAGGGATGAACATACGCATTTAGATTATGTCTAGATAATGAGAAGGTGCGTCACAGGATGTGAAATCCTTGAAATTTTGGAACACTGCCATTCTGGTCCAACCGAGGGACATCATAGTGCTTCAGTTACAGGAAGAAAAGTTTACGAAGCAGGATTCTATGGGCCCAATATCTTTAAGGATGCTAAAGACTATGTAATAAAGTGCGACGCATGTCAGAAATCGAGAAACACTCAGCGCAGAACGAGATGCCTCAAAACAATATTCAAGTTTGTGAGGTCTTCGACATTTGGGGACTGGACTTTATGGGACCATTTCCTGACTCAAGGGGTAACAAGTATATCCTTGTTGTGGTTGATTACGTGTCTAAATGGGTTGAAGCTCAGGGGCTACCTACAAATGATGCTCGTGTAGTGGTAAAATTCTTAAAAGGGTTGTTTGCCAGATTCGGAGTTCCTAAAGCCTTAATCAATGATAAGGGAACACATTTTTGTAACTCCCAACTTGAAAAAGCTTTGGAAAGATCGGTCGGATATAACCCAAAGGATTGGTCTGAAAAACTCAACGATGCACTATGGGCCTTCAGGACCGCCTACAAGACACCGACAGGATGTACCCCATTTAGGATGGTTTACGGAAAAGCTTGCCATCTACCAGTTGAGATTGAACATAAAGCATACTGGGCACTTAAACAATGTAATATGGATCTCACGGCAGCTGCAAAAAACCGTTTCATGGAGCTTAACGAACTAATAGAGTTACGAGACGGAGCGTATGAGAATACTCGAATCTACAAGGAAAGAACTAAGAAATGGCACGACTCTAGGCTCCGCGGAGATAAGGATTTTAAGAATGGAGAAAAAGTCTTGTTGTTTAACTCGCGTTTAAAGTTGCACCCAGGAAAACTCAAATCGAAATGGACCGGTCCTTTCATAGTTAAAACCATGTACCCTTATGGAGCAGTCGAAATCACCGACAACGATGGTTCAAGCTTTAAGGTCAACGGACATAGGTTAAAAAAATACCACGATAGAAATTTCAACACGGATGATAACGAATTCATAGAGCTCGACACGTAAGAAGAGTGTTGAAAAGAAAAAGGTCGAACTTAAAGACCAGCTGAAACAAAAGTGCTTCCCGGGAGACAACCCGGTCATTTTAATTGTTTGTCACATTTTAATTGTTTGCTGCACGAGTTTGTCTTCCCAGACACTCTGTACGGCATATCAAACCCCTCTGGATATGGCGTATAGAGCTGTCTAGACGTTATCAGTTTTTAAAACTTAATATTTAATTTCCAGTGATTTAATTGTTTCTACAGGAACAATACGGCGTATCTTAGGGGTTGGGATACGGCGTATTGATCCCTATACAGTTGTGTGTATAATTGTTTTCTTATACCATTGTAGCGAGACAGAATTTGCACTAGTCTTTGAATCTTTTATGCATGACCTTGCTAAAACTATGATATGGTATATGCTGAAACAGACATGTGTTGAACTTAACCGGGCATGCTGAAGCCCTAGTCAACACACTTTTTGCTCAAGGACTCATCTTGGAGAATTATCACGAGCAAAACATCAGGGAGTTTTCCGTTTTAATTATATTCTTCCTTATTATTTATTTTATCTATACAACAAGGACGTTGTATAATTTAAGTGGGAGGATGGAGAATTAGAACGTACTTGTCTTCTTTTTTACAAAATAACATGCAAAGTGCTTAAAAATGACCAAAATTTCATTTTTTTAGCATGACTTTTGTAAAAATCACTAGTTACATTACCTAGCGCACTATAACCCTTGATACATATTGTGAGAATTAAGCCTATTCTGTTTCCAATTGTTTACTAAAAATTCCACAAAATTATAAGTGTGTCAGTGATGTAGTGGACTTTAAAACTTGGCCTGGCATATCACTCGAGACCGCCATGATTAGTACTATGGATTTAGATGGAAGAACATGTTCAACTAATAAATTTATAGGATTAAAACAAATAGCCTACATGTCGTAAAAATAACTAACCACACTGGTTAGTTAAATCCCGTGTAACCCTTGATTACTCTCATTTTTAGAGTAAAATCCCCTAGAACAATCCGTTGAACCATTCCTTTCTTTTTCTACACCATATTATATGTTTCGTTACACCTTTGCACCTTAGCCTACCGTGTAGATTAAGCCTAGTTCTATATGATGCTAGTTGATTTCATGTAAAGTTTTGTATTTCCTGTGTCAAAGTGAAAATTTTCTATCTCTCTAATGGTCGGGAAATTGCACAATGCAATGGGAAAAATATGTAGCTCGTAAGTTTCGCTACTTTCGCGATTATGAATTATGCCCAAAGATGAAATGCTACAAGGAAAATATTTTCCGGACAATTTATGAAAGTGAAGACGGTGGAATTAAACCGAGATCTATGATGTATTCAAAAAAAAGACAGAATGAAGAAAAATAGTCGGTTCAAAAGAAGTTTATACCGAAGGAATTACTTAGAAGGATCGATTATTCGTTGATACGTTACAAAAATCAACGATGTAAAGTCTTGTAAAAAGTGGCCGCTATTACCACTTATGTAAAAGTATGTAAAGAGTAGGATGTAAGGGAAGTTGACCGTTATGGGAACGCCAACTTAGGTTGTCTTTTTCAATTTTGTAATCGAGGCGTCGGTCTATATGTTCGAGTCTTTGTCATGGAACGGTCGGGGGGAAGTTACTAGCAACCGTACCTTATTTGTTGGCTTAATCTATTTGTTTTGTGAATTTTACTCAACACCCATTTTACTTCCCTTTCCTAGCAACTAACCTTAGTGTCTACTCGAACGAGGAGTTGTTCGAGCATACATGTCTATTTCATCGTTATGGCCATGTATGCATGTCTTAGCTTCCTTGTTGGATGATGACTTTCAGTAAAAATTAGAAGCTCTATACCCTATATCATTCTTCATCCTAACCGCTGGTTAAACACGAACAGGGATTTGTTCGGATTGTATATGTCTATTCTGTCGTTACGGCTGTGTATGTAGGATACAACTTCCTTGTTGGTGTGGTACTTTGTTCGTATTGACCTTGTTGGATACGGCATAACGAGTCTTTTTAGACACTATAAATAGAAGACTCAAAAACGAGTTTTCAGTGTGCAATGTCATATTCTTTATACCATACTCACTAAAGATGAAACTTATAAGAGAAGATCAGCCACCAAGGTCAAGCATTGATCAAGAATACATAGAAGACATCGTGTAATTTTTACTCTCTTAATAGTTCAATTTTCATTGTTTGATTACGCTTGTATAATTACAATGGTTGTGGGCTAATACCCTCGGGTATAAGCCATCTTAATGAAAGTTTAATGTTTGGTTTGTTTCAAAATCGATTTCTTAATTTATCGTTGATTGTTTAATTATGTTTATCACCTCATACTTGTTTATGTGTTTAAATATGCGACCTATCATTCAACTGGATCTAGTGATACGGACCAAGTAATCTAGATACCGGGATAGCTCTCCATATCGTGTTTCATATTACTGGACCAATAGGATCACAAATAACGTTCTATCTTTGTCTTTGAATTATGAGCTTAGTTGAACCAGTAGGTGACCCGTTTATGTCAGCAATCATGCTCTTAATTTACTGATAAAGATTGGAATAGTGGACTACCAGTATATAAAACACCGTCAAACAATAAGTGGGTAAAGTCCCGTTGGGCTAGGGTTTTAACAGGATCACCACTGCTTTAATTCTCTAAGATAGATTATAATTAAACTAAAGGATGCTTTATGCGGATGCGTTAATTGTGACAGAATTAATCGTGTCTAGGTCTTAGGATGATGTCCCGCCTAAGTCTTAAGAATGATATGCCGCTTCGAGATAAGTAAATCATTGCACTAAAACAAACAAACCAACATTGAACCGGATTTAATATGGCTAATACGGTTTTCTATCATTTGGCTTGTACCGCTTTTCTATCTTCTAATCTTATTCTTTTGTGTTTATTGTGTATTGAATTGGTATTTGTTTCCACCAAACATGTGCCAGTCTCTCAGGCTAAAAACCCCCATATCAATAGACAACGTACGTAGCATAGGTTTAACCAGTAAATAGACTAATTAAAATACTGATAGAATATAGGATTAATATTCCACTCTTAGTGTTCGACACCCTACTTACCGCGAACTCCATCTTGACCGGGTACACTGCTCGTTAAAGTGTTGTTTTAGGTTTGTCGGCTAAATATAAATTTAAAACTTGATAATCAAATAATTGACCCTACACGACAACACATCAACAAGACACGAAAAAAAATCTAAATCCACTTATCCTTATGGAATTCAAATTTGTCAAAACATAAAACTCGCATTCTATAGGGTTAATTATACGGGAATACATCTAACTTACTATTTTTTAGTTTCAGGCAATAATTTTTTCCCCTATCTATATATATAATAAATGAAAAGGTTTTTGAATATCACTTTCTCTTTTTTCTGACGTCATAGAGACACGCGTCAGTTTTAATTGAATTGCATTACTTTTTGCTGACGTCATACGCATGCTATCTACGATTCATTTTAGATTTTTAGTTGACCATTACATATATACTGATTTTCCCCTTCACTTTTTTGTTTATTTTTGCATTTGTGCCTTTATAGTAAAATAATGTAAATGACATTTTGATCACAATTACTCTTTTTGCATACAAAGTTTTGATGCTTATTTTTTTACATATATAGATAATTATGTAACAAAATAATTTATTATTTCTTTTTTTCTTTTGAATTGAGCTTGCATAATTCTTACCTAACAAATTAAGCCACACTTCAGGAAGATATTTAAACTTAAAATTAATTGATTATCAACTTAGAAAAATGAGATTATCCT
>BQNB010038808.1:0-48499 GCA_026074375.1 Tanacetum coccineum | reverse complement strand
GCCGCTAATAGTACATTACGCGAATTAAAATACTTAAAAAGGTGATTATCCATAGATGGGTAAGGTAGTATGAAGACTATTACAGATGAAATCCTTTCTACACAATCGTGTGACTCTAGGCATCGTCGCAGGCAATTAAGTATCTAGTATCCTAGAGCCTAACACGCATGTTAATACAAATAATGTCTAAAAATGTTATTTATATTTTTTGACTTCTCGATGTTTTGAAGATAACAAAATATAAAAACGTTTATGATAAAAATAAACGTTTACAAATTATTAATCGTAAATTTCCATTTCAAATGTAAATCACTTAAGGTATGTATAAACAAATAATTAAACATGATTAGTGATCAAGAAAATAATTTTTCTTAACCATCACATTTTTACAAAAATAAATATATATAAAATACTTTTTAATTAATTAAAAGAAAATATTTATTTAAAACATAAATTTGAAATTCAAAATTTCTTGAAATTCAATTTCTAAAAACCGAATATAACTCACCAGGATAAACCTTCCCTACAAAAGGACAAAAATCAGAGCGTCAGTCTAGGGGCGGCCCCCAGATATATCTGGGATCGCCGAGACCGCCACCAGCTGGCCGTTGGGGATTCCTGGCTATAAATACTTCACTATTCTTAGCAGAAAAATAGACCTCTTTATACAAATTTTTTCAGTCTTCTTTCTCTCTCTAAAAACCTTATTTCTCTCACTAAATCTCTTGATCACTAACATTGTTTGATCTTGTTTCAAGTGATCCAATCTCTTCTTCTCATCTATCCTCTCCTCTATATCAAGTGCAAGAGAAGAACATTCGTATTCGCCAATAAATGAATTGTTATAGTTTAGTGATTTCTCCTTCTTTCTTCTAAGAACCAAATCTCTATCTTTATTATCTTGTGTGGTTGTGTAAATCGGATAGTGTATAAATCTGATAGTGTAGATCTTGTGATTGTGTATTACTTGTAAAGTGGTAGATTGGTTCTAGCTAAAATTAGGACTCGACATTTAGCTTAGTGTCGAAAAACAACGCAAGCGACGTGTAACTTGTTTTCTACGCCTAAAGGGAGCTTGTTGACATAGTAAAATCTCGAGTCGGATACTCAGGGAGTGGAGTAGGGCTAAGAGGAGCTTCGTAGCCGAACTACTATAAATCTTGGTGTCTTGGTTTGATTGATCCTTCTCTCATATCTTTATATTGTTGTGATTCTTTCTTATTGTTGATTTAGTTATAACTAGTAGATACATTGTTGGCTCATATTGTTGGTTGGTTGAACATATACTCGGATCTAACAAATTTTAGAAGTAAAATATTAAAACGATAATTAACCGGTAAACTATTTAACCCCCCCCTTCTAGTTTCCACAACGCACACACATCAACAAGAAGCAATATTATTAAGATCTACAAACTAATTCACATGCAATGATAAGCAATGACTAATAGATCTAGCCAAGCATGTTAATGATAAGTGAAGAACAATTAATCAAACAACACATACACATATTGAAAGATTAATGGATAGAAGAACTTCACTATATTAAATCATGCAAGTAGGGATGATACAAGAGGGTTGGGGTACCCTAAAATACTCCTAAAATCTGCTACAATACGTTCCTTTACGACTCCACCTTTTTTGTATATATAAAACCCTAAAATCGAGTTTGTATTTCTAATAAATTAATCCTGATCGCGTCGCCAAATTCCTAACGTCGTCGCTTCGTCGAGCCTTCTATGGTTTCATTAAGTCGGCTACAATTCTGCCGTCACAAACAATCCTGACGCCATCCCCTTGAAATCCAGACAACGTCGCAAGTAATTTTGACGCCATCTCCATGCGCCGTCCCTTTGAATGTAGAGTTGTAATCTTGTCCGTTTCTTCTTCAAAGGATCCCAAGTCATGTGTATTTCCTCCAAAGCCATCCAAGTGCTGAAAACACAAAAAGAAACGATTAAGTACGTATTTTGGAGATATTTGTTTGATTTAAGGGGTTAAATGACCCCGAAAAAATGCATAAAATGACACCTCATCAAATACCCCTACACTTGGGATTTTCTTGTCCTCAAGCAAATGAGCTTTTCTACCTAGTCTATAGCAATATCAAGGGCATTTAACCTACTCTTTAAAGATGTTTATGGCACAACCAATTAGAGCTCATAGTTAAAAGCACAAAGATTATACACTAACACCTCACAACAAGTGTTTGGATTCTCTCTTTATCTTGGGTGTATAATGAATTATAACAATATAGGAAACAAAAAATTTAACACTTACCTGTCGTAGCATATAAATTACCATAGGCTTGATAAAGGATCAAACCTCCACCGCTATGGCGTAAGCACCTACGAATTACTATCAAAGTGGTCTTTAAGAGTTGTGGGGTGTAGGTGTATGATAACAATAATGGAAACGGAAATGGATGAGATATATTTGGGGGTGACGTTTTGGGTGAATTTGGGGTGAAATGGTGAGTTAATTATCTATAGCAGTACACGCTAATTGGGTTGCTAAGCCAAAGACTTGACCACACTCGGACAAAGAAATACAATACTCTACATCAAACTCTTTCTTTTTCTTTTCTTGACTCTATGATAAACATAAACATAAGCAAAATGGCAACCCGTATATTTTTTTTCACTTTTTTATATTTATTTATTTTTTTGATTTTTTTTCGTACACTTTTGCCATGACATTTGCTTAAACATAATAATACATGACTTGGGGTTTATAGATACACCCCTACACTTGAGTTTTTTTAATACTCAATGACATAAACTAATATAATGACCCGAGTTGAGATGGATCAAAATAAACATGGAGACTATCAAACAAATATAGGGTACTGACTTAATTTTCTTCCCCATTCTTCCGCAAAATAATTACTACCATGTATTTCCCAATACGTCTCAAAAACTATATATACAACGGTAACGCTTAGGCAACCATGTACTTAAATTATTAATTGGGTTACAAACAATAATGTAATAAAGTGAGTACATACAGAAAGGCTTAAGGCGATTTGGTGTAACAAATTTTGGTGTGGGGTGTAAACAAATGTTTTTTTCATTATAACCGGAATCTACCAAAAAATCACGAGAACTTCAAAAAAATGATAGCTCGGAGGGTTGTATAGGGGTATCTTGCAATAAAAACGATTGTGTGAACCAAGGGGAGTTTTTTATAAGTGTGGGGATAGTTATAATGATCAAGGTAACCATAATACAAATACATGTTAAAACGGAGGTTAATCTAGTGCCTCTATATCATTGGCAAAATCTTAATACTCGGAATGCGATCTCACTATGCGGTCTGGGATGCATTACATAAGCAAGTTCTAGGAATTTAATACACCACCCGGTACAATCTTATATAATTTTACGATACCAAAGCTCCCGAAAAGCAACAAAACCACATATGCCGACAAAATCCCAATGAACGCGGCATACACATGATTGCTCATTCCTTAACTCGAGCAAGCTAAAGGTAAAACTATCTTAGGTATCAAAGATGAATACCTGAATTCCTAAAGATCTAGGGGGAACCTCACATTTTTGAGGTGGAATTTTTAAGTGGTAGGGTTTGTGTGCTAGTCATATAATTCCCTATCCAATGAGACGCTAATAGTACTAAGTTTCACCTGTATGTGCCATACAATTTTTTAAATCTGGGTCAAAATTACCTTTTACTCTATGTTTTGGTATATTACTCATCATTTTAAGGACAAAACAAAGGCAAATAAAGGAATAGTTTCTAAGGCTTATTTCCCCTTATACTTATTATGAACATTGTACCCAGTGTTCTTGAAAGTACCCATAAAACGAATAAAGGTAAAAGAAAAGAGACAAAAGAAACTAGTACTCCCCTGGTTTTTGCTCAATAATGGAGAAGAAACAAATGATTCCGGTTAAATCGTCATCCAAGAATCGTCCACATGAAACTCCTAAGAACTCCCAGGCTTCTCCTTATCAAATATAACCTGTAAATCAAAGACAAGATACAAACATACCTAGCGTAAAACTCGACGGAATGATAATATACAACTTTATGATTTCGGGTTTTGACACTACGAAAGCAGTAAAGAGAGGATGAATGTGTTAATGTAATCATGGTTTTCTACAGGTTTTAGGAAAATTACAAATTCTGGAAATTATACACAACTAATTTTCAAAAATAAGAAAAAAATGAATTTTACTGTAGCTGGGCTGGCGACGCCGTCAGGATAAATCCTGACGCCGTCTCCAACCACTGTAAAAAGAAATTTTTTTCTTTTCTTAAAAAATTCCTGCACGCAAGTCCCATTAGTTATTTCCTACAAAAATTATTGCAAAAACCACAAAAATAATTAACACAATCATATGACTCAAGACATGACACACAAGATGCAAATTAATCCAAATGATTCATTTAACATGTTTGAATGGTTCTTAGAAACCAGATATTTCCCTTACACTTATTATGCAAAATACCTTTAATTGAAATTAAGACGAAGTTACAGACAAAACAAAGCATGATTACACAATTATTTCAAACATTTAAAATAAACGATAATGAATTAAAACACATGACACACCTAATTTGCAAGAATTAAAAGATTAGGTTGCCTCCCAATAAATGATTTTGTTTATTAGAGAGTCTTTTAGCTAGACTTGGAGTCCTACGTCCTTATGTGACTCCATCGACACTCACATGGCCTCGAATTAGCCATTCTTTCATATCTTTATCAACTTGGTATTTGGGACCTAGCTTAATAGTATCTTTATAGAATCCACTCCCTAGATCGGATGGCCTCTCACATCCTCTATCATAATCATCTTCACTAAGTATGATGACAATAAGTCATGACCATTGCTAGTTAATTCGTTTCTTTCCGGATCTCTATACGGTGTTTTGAAAGTGACTTCTCTAATCCCACCCGTGAATGTCGTCAATCCGTGTTTCCTATTTATAGCTAGACAAGCGACTTCCACGAAAGACCGTCCAAACACTACATGTGACAAATTAGGGTCAATATTAGCCTTAACACTTTCGAGAATGGTGACATCCATAACGTGAGTCATGTTACCTACAAATACATGCATATTCCTTCCTATACTAACGAAATTTTACCCCCTATACTTGTACCCATCCCTCCTAATAGCATTATAATAGGTCAAGGAAACGATGTTCATGGGTAAATCTAGGTCAATATATGCTTTGGCTATGAACTTGTGTCCTGTCATGCAAGGAATTTTTAAATTACCAGGGTTGCCCTTTGTAATCCTAAAATCATAATTCAACGAACACCTAGGCATTTCCTTAATTAATGACTCATACACTAATTCCTCGTACACATTAACTAAATCTAAGGGTTCCTCTACATCTATCCATTCTCCTTCCTTTTCCAACTCATCATCTTTCCCAATTTCACTGACCTTATTCTAATCTTCTATTCCTCTAGATCTTATTTTTTTCAACATTTGTTATCGGAGCCTTTGATTCCTCTTGTAATGTATCCTTAGGTTCGTCCTTTTTTTCTCTACAGTAATTATATTAACAAAGTAAACACGCTTAGGAGAGGAGGAGTTTCCATTATGTTTTTCTAAGGATGATTGTGCTTGGTATTTTAGAGAAAGAAGTTTTGATGGAATTTTGATGATTTCTTTGTTTCGGGGTGTTCCATTCCCTAGGTGATCATGGGACACCGCTTTTATGTGAGCTATGTAATCATTGGTTATGTCCTGAGCGGGCATATGATCAAATTTTTCTAAAACAATTTTCTATAATGTGTCTAGTTTGTTGATTACATCACCTTATTGTTGCTTGATTTGGGTTCCAAGACTAGACAATCTTTTCTCTTGATGAGAATCAAAATCATTTAGCACCCTCTCAAGGCTGGTTTGAAAATTGAAGGGTCCGTAGGGTACGTTGGAAGAGTAGGTGGAGAACAAGCCTTTTTGTAGACTTGTGAAGGTTTGGGTTTGTGCCTAATTGAAGTTTGGTTTGTCTTTTCAAGCATTAGCGGCTTTGTTAAAGTTTCTTGGTCCTTGGTTAGTAGTGAACGACTTACCTCCCGCCTTGTTGTATGTTCCTAAAACCCCATACAAGATTCTCTCTTTCTCCCTTGTCCTTTTATCTAGCTTCACAAAGTTAGGATGTTTCTCGTCATCTTTCCCTGGTCCAAACGAGGACTGTATTGAAGACCAAGAAGTTCGTTCGTGCTTCTATTTCTTAAAGAAATCTGCAAGCCTTATGGCATCTTTTAAACCAGAAGGATCATTAGAAAACTTGACGATAGTTGTTCTCATGTACCCTTCTCTACCGTACATTGACTTTGACTTTTCAGTGGTGAATCCAAAATCTGAAGAGAATAATTACCAAGGTCCAGAAAAACTTTATCAACATTTTTACTATTCTAACTATTTGATGAATCACAAATGCTTTATTGTGAGAATAAAAGATAACATTAAGATGACGATAACCAATAACAAAAGAGTAAACAAAACTTAGACCACAAGAACATCACCAAGTTCCATATATAAGGTATAAAAGCAAGAATGATTTCAATAGTGCAAATAGCAGAAAACTGACACAATGAGCCTTTCCAGATAGATAGATCTTTGTATATGTGGTTTCGGGCCAATTCAATTACCCAGGACATCAAGAAAAGCACTAAGGTTGAACAATCTACATTTACACTCTTTTTTAATGATTCAACTCTGGGTTTTAATGATGGTTTATAAAACTGCTTAACTTCATCATCACTAGCAACGAGAATTTTAACGTTACTTACCATTATATGTTTTGGTCTAGGACCTAAAATAGATTTTCAAAAGAAATAGATTTTTCAGTTTCTGGTGAGCAGACGGTCGGTACCTTAATTGCTTTGGGGCCGTCTGTGCTTTATAGGGGCCACCATCAGCAATTTGGGGGCCGCCACCAGAAGACGTACCATTCTGAGATTTTACAAATTTTGTTTCCTTAGTCCCGCTAGTTGAAGCTTCAAATGAGTTGATCCTTAGACCTGATTTATCTCCAGAGGATTTTTGATTACTTAACATTTCATTTATGGAATGTGTACTCTTTCAAATTGAGTTAGCTTAAAAGCTTCTTCTTTAAGTTTTTCGTTGTCGATTTTGAGTATTTGACACTTTGTAATTCAAGATCAACTCCCTTGTTTTTCTCGAGTTTAGACAACTTTTATTTTAATTCACTAAGTTCATTTTCTAAGCTACTTCTAATGGCTTTTAAGCGTTTGTTCTTGGTGATTATGTTTAGACTCATCTTGCATAATTTATCATACTCACTATCTAAGATTAAGTCATCTATTGATGAGTTTTCATCACTAAAGTAACAGGATACGGAACATACATCGCTAGATGCTTGAGCCATAAGACATGTTTCGTCTTTAGCCTTTTCATCATCTTCCTCACCGCTATCACTCCAAGAACCTCCGACGAATGCTCTTTGGTTCTTGTCTTTCAGTGGTTTTGGACATTCTCCAATAAGATGATTTGGATCTCCGCATCTAAAACATTTCTTGTCACTTTTGCCGTTCTTGTCGTCTCGGCTTCTTTGGAATGTCTTTTTGTCGTTCCTTGTGCTAGTCTCACAGAATCTACCTCCTTCTCCTTGAAGACTTCTTGAAGTCTCTAACCACCGACATGACGTAGTCATCGTCTTTACTTCTGGAATCGAGACTTTTCTTTCATCACCTAGATTCCCTTCTTAGGCCTTTAAGCGAGAGATGTTTCTTTCTCTCCTTTAGCTTTAACTATTTCGGAATCTTTCTTGATGATCATCTCATGAACTTTTAGGTTCCCGATGAGTTCATCAAGAGATAGTGATGTCAAGTCTTTCGACTCTTCAATCGCCGTGACCTTTGCTCCTTCATTTGGGATGTAGAGGCTTAAGAAGCTTCCGAACATAGTTCTTGCTAGAGTAACCTTCATCAAGAGCTTTTAAGACTAGTAATAATAGTATTACATCTAGCAAAAACACTATCAATATATTCGTCATCGAAATGACGAATTGATTCATATTGTTTTTGAACCAAACGGCCAAATATTGTTATCTTGAGACTTGGATATTACCTTGATGGGTGATTAACAAAGTTTTCTAAATTTCTTTTGCCGTATTACACATGAAAATTCTTTCATATTGTTTTCTAGGCAAAGCATTATAGATGACCATTTTAGCATCGTTATTTTTTGCAAGTCTTTTCTTAAGATCATCATTTTGTTTTTGAAAAGGGACAACCTCATCTAGTTTGGTATTCGAATTATTTTGAATGGGTTGAAAATCACCGTTAGTAATTAATGACATCAAATAACGTCACTTTTATAACATCATTTATCCTATGTAAATTACCCATTTTGTATAATTATTGCAAGAATTGATACTTAATCGTTTATATTTAAGAATTGCAGTAATTATGGAGTACATGGTGAAGATTAGCTAAAAGGCACCCATTCTGGAGCTTAAACGAAGAAATTTAAAGAATATTGTTCTAACATCCAATACGCCGTATCCATCAAGGAAGATACGGCGTATTTGTGCCTGCACTTTACAAGAAACCATGAAGAACAAAGTCCTATACGCCGTATTCAGAAGACTTCTATACGCCGTATCTAAGATATAGTAATAAAATATTCTGGAAGATACTGAACGTGATCCCTACTCTAAGAAACTCCCGATACGCTGTATTCACCTCAACCGATACGCCGTATCGACCAAATTCCAGACACTATAAATAGAAGACCTAAAAATGAGTTTTAGGTGTGCTTGATCATATTTTCGACACCCTAACCACAAAACTCGATTTTTAGGAGACAAGAAGAGCAGAAGAGGTCAAACAAAGCTATTAATTCCATAGGAAACACCTTGTAATCTCTCCTACTCTAATAATCGTTCAATTTTTGGTATCATTCGTTTAACTCTGTTAGTTTACCTTGGTTGGATTATTATTCTTGTATTGATTACAATGATTAAGGGCTAATACCCTTAGGTTTTAGCCATGATTATGAAGATTTAAATGTTTGGTTTGTTTATATCGATTGCTTAATTTATCGTTGACCTATCATTCAACTGGATCTGGTGATACCGACCAAGTTAGCTAGATGCCAAGATGACTCTCCATATAGCGATTTATATATCTAGAATAATAGGATCACAATTAATGCCCTATCTTTACCATAGGTTTATGTGAATATGTTGAACTAGCAGGTGACCTGGGATTAACAAATATCGCAATGATTCCTTTGGTAAAGACTCGGACAGTAGACTACTAGAATATAAATTGCCATTAAGCAGTAAGTGGGTAAAGTCTCCATGAGCTAGGGTTTAATAAGATCACCATCATTAACCTCCTAAGATATATTATAATCAGCAAATAGGATGCTTTATGTGGATGCGTTTAATTGTGACAGAATTCTATGTGTCTAGGTTTTAGGAAGAAGTATGGCTTAAATCTTGGAATGATATGCCGCCTTGAGATAAGCACTCATTGCACTAAAATAAACAAACCTGCATTTTAATTTGATTGATCATGGTTAATACAGTTTTCTTATATTTGGCTAGACCGCTCTTCTATCTTTTGATTATCTGCTTGCATGTGTTATTGTGTTTTAAATTGATTTAAGTCACCACCAAACCTGTGCCAGTCTCTCAGACTAAAACTCCCTTTATCCATTAGAATTAGGATTAACATAGGTTTAGCTAGGTTTAACATAGATTAGAATTAACATAGTTTAAATTAAGTTAATTTAGTTAAGCAAAAATATTGATAGAACTATAAGATTAATGCTCTCGCTCTTAGTGATTGACACCCTACTTACCAATGAAGCTACATCTGATCGGGTATACTGCCCGTTAAAGTGTTGTTTTTAGGTAAAGTCGGCAAAATATAAATGTAAAGCTTGATAACAAATAAATACCTAACCATGACGACACACATCAGAACTTGATATTGATGAAAATAAAAAAGATTCAAAAGTGTTAGAATATGGCAGTTGGATCCGCGTGTTATGCGACTAGAAGTACGTGAGCCTATTGGGGGCACACATGTTAAGACACATAGTATACATTTATTCTTTAAATATACTTCACGAATATATTTAAATAGTCGTTATAGTTTATAACTAACTTAACAGTTATTTAAATATGTAAATCGAAGGGACTTAAATTGACAAAACCTAAACCCAAAGGGGTGCTTGGTTATAGCCGCCACCTATGGCTTTTTAGAGGGGGTGTTTATGTCGATTTAGAATTAAGGAGGTGGAGGAATTGGAATAATTCATCAAGGACTAGGTTTTGGGTGCCTATATAAACACCCACACCCTAGCTCATTATTCATTTATTCAAATCCTCTCTCCCAAAACCTTCGACCAAAAATCCCTTCAAAAGGGTCTTCGGTTCTTCCCTTTTCCTTGTTCAAATTTAGTAAAACCTTAAAAAGTTTCTAGGTGTGATTTGGTATCCCACGCGGTTCAAATACAAGCTTAGATCTACAAGGTTTCGGTTCACATTGTTCTCCAAAGTCGACAACAACTTGAAACTTTTATGGTTTTGATTTCTTGGATTTTGGTTCAACCGAAATTGTTAAAACCCTAATTAGGGTTTTATTGATTTTCGGTTCTTATACAACAAGGGTTTGTTTGTGTTTTTTATTCAAGAAAGGTGTAACACTCGGTGTTCGTGAGATGTGAAGTAAATGCTATCATCTTGGTGTATTCGTTTGACGTGTTGTGTGAGCAACCGTAGAGGTGACAACTTAGTCACTAAGTTTCAAGATCAAGATTCTTGTTTATTGACTTTAGTCATTAAACATAACGGCTAGTTTTTCTTACCTTATTTGTGTGTTAATCTATGATGTCAAACTAGATCCATCCGCTGCGTACTCGTTGTAAATATGGTTTACTAGTTCTTAAATCCTAACAGTGGCATCACGAGTCAACCTCGTTTGGTGTTATGGGTTACTCACTTATAAAACATGCTAGAACTACATGAGAAACCTTTATTTATTGTTTTGATTGAAAATTATGGCAACAATATGCAATTCTTGCCATAAAGAATAAATAAAATACTAGAATCTTGCTTTAATGCTTGTTAAAGAGAATGAATAAAATTAGATTTTAAATTCAAAGTTAATTGAGAGTGTTAAATCTTCTATTCTTTTCATTATCCCGGCCTTAAGACTCACGCAATCATGTTATATGATGGATGTGGCGATCTAGGCACTTTAGCAGAAAACCTAGTGAGAGTCTTTTGGTTCTCCTTTTGGGGAAGACTCTTGTGAGACCTCAGGGCATTATGTGATTTACTACTTTCTGGATAGAGTCTGTCTTTACCTCATCCCCACTTTCTGTCTGTTTATATAACACCCCCATTTTTGACATATAGCAGCGGAAGCTAATCTGGGGTATTATTTCATAGTACAACAGTCATAATCATAGAAAATGACTCAAAAGAGACGTTTTTAAAAGATAAGTTATCATTCATTATTTCATCAGAGTTTTTACAAACAAAGGTCCCAAAATCTACATGAAAACATAAAGTTTGAATGATAACAGTTTAGCCATCTTCAAGTCCGTGCCACTCCGTGCCATAAGATGTTCAGTTACCTGAGATAAACATGCTAAAAAGGTCAACACAATGGTTGAGTGAAATTCATAGGTTTATAATAAATAGTGTGAATACAAGTCATCATAAGAGTGGGTTACGTTGTTATACACCCATAAGTGTAATAATTGCAATGAGTACAATTATTATGGAAAACAGTATTATTGCGTCTAAGCTCATGGCACTCAAACTGACTAGTGTATATATCAATAATGATATATATATAAAGATAATGGCCCCCGTGTAGGTAATTTCCATATACCTATAAGTTTCAAATATAGTGTGTTTGGTTACCTATCCGGCTAACACAAACGGGATTCGTCAATCCTAATAGGCCTATTCACAATATTCGCGTTCACTCGCAAGTGATTAATGGTCCATGATGGTGGAGGTCTTTTGGCATAAAGGGACTTAGACAACAGATGCAATAATATATCAGGATAGCATACATTTAGAAAACACTTGTATTCATGGTTTATAGCATGTATACCCCTCACGGATCTAAGAAACGGTTAGACTTGCTTCACATGGACTTATGCGGTCCCATGTGGATTGAAACCATCAATGGAAAGAAATACATTCTGGTGATTGTTGATGACTATTCAAGATATCATCACCATTTATTATCCTTGTACTCTCTACTATATAAAGAAAATGTTTGTAACAGGAATAGGCATCAATTCTAAACAAACACAGAAATAATACAATGTATTATAGTTGATAGGATCATCCTCTCATAAAGTATAAGCTTAGATTTGATTCATGAGAGTTTTATTTGTCATTCAATCAAGATAGTATTCCGCAACCACCCCTTGTAAATCTTTGAATTATTTCTAATAAGATTTATAAGCATTGAAAAGTACAAATTGTGTTATTAGTTGTCTAATGGGTATTATGTAAAACTTGTTCTTAATTTCTTATATTGTTCATGTTTTACACAATTTTTAGGACCAACAAGTGGTATCAAGAGCCTATGGATTATTCTTATGATCTAGATCCTTTTGAATGACTACTAATAACATTTTATCAATGTCAAAATTATAGTATAAAACTTCAAAAACTTCTATTGTTGTTGCGATTTTTGAGGAGGGGAGTACACTTAATTTTAACTAAAATGGCAAAAACCCAACTCCATGAAGACAAAAACAAAAGCTTATCCCACACGAAAACCCTGATCATAAAGTATCCCCATACCCAAATCTCATATCCTACTACCAAAAAAACTTCATGTGGATCAAAACCACAATTCATATAACAAATTACTCCAAAAAATCATCAACGGTAAACAACAAAACCCAATCTTCAATGATAAACCCATATTAAACAACACCGCCTATACAAAAAATCAAATACCAAACCCCACGTCACATATCCTCATCTCAAAACATGATCTAGACACATCTCACCAAAAAATCAATTTCACACAAACACAAAACTAAATCATAAGAAGAAATAAATAAACCCAGATCTCATACATCAAAAATCACGGCACAAAAAAACTTAACAAAAATAAACCACGATCAAGTATTGATTGTCAAACCCCACTCTTGTAAAAGCTCACCAAAGTATCCATGTAAATGCACAAAAAAATCTATTTTTAATAGATTTGAAATGTTTCGAGTGGTTCCTATGGCAAGAGCAAGAAGTGTGGTTGATGAGGTAAGATAGTTTATGCCATTGGTGATAAAATGTTTGTGGCTGATATTTTGGGTCGTTGATGAGTGTAAATCATTGATGGGCATGATGAAGATGTAGACCCCCTGAAGGACATGGCTCCCTGAACCCGAATGAGTTAGTTTCTTGAATGGGAAGGCTATATAGGTTTTTCAGTATAAATGTGGCTGATTAAAAATCAGTTAATGGAAAGAGATATATGATTTGTTCAGTGTAATGAAAATGGACAACGAACTGAGGATGAGTCTCATATTGCTGGTACAAGACATATTAAAATGAGATGTTCAATCGGGTGAGAAGAAACTGATATGAGTTAGGAGATGAAGGGCTTTTGGTGTCTGAGCAAAATGTGGGTATAAAAACCACTATTAAATCCACGACACTAAACCGAGTCCCTGAATACATGAAACTCCATGACTCCCTGAACCCGTGACTAAGACTAGTCACTAAACCGTGAAGTCCCTGAACTCGAGGGTCTTTGAAATCCATAGAGACTCCCTAAACCCGAGGGTCTCTAAAACCAGGTTGTGACTCTAATGTGAGAGTCCCTTAATATAAAAAGTGACCCTGAACCCGAGGGTCCCTCAAACTCGTGGTCACCTGAAATCAAGGGACGCTGACCTGAATCGAGGGTCTTTGAAACAAGAGTGATCGTGAAACTGAATGTGGGTTTCAGGTGCTGGTATAAGACATATTAAATGAGTTTATTTCATGAGTTGGCATTTGTTAATTCAGTATGGTTAACAAAACAATTAGTAAGGTTGTTTAATGTTAAGAGAAACTAAGGGAGATGGGGTAAGTATGGTTTTTTATTCAGTGTTTGCTCAATCTTAAGAGAGACTAAGAAAGGGGTGTATTGTTACTGGACCAAGAGACTAAACTACCAAAAGTGAACCCATCAAATTGATTCGCTGGACTGATGTGATTGTCACTGAAATCCATGGTCACTGAACCTGAAAACCAAAGGGGTTAATGAACCTAAAACTAAACCCTCTTTATTGAACCTGCTGAGCCCCTGAACCCACTCACACGCTAAACCACTCACACCCTGAATCCACTAAATCACTCCCTGAACTTTACCACCTGAGCATTATTTAGTCATTAAATATGCAAGTATACATGAGGGAGTTCATGGTCACTGAAGATAAAGTCTGAACAAAGCTTAGCAACATCAACAACATGGGATCAAAATTTATTATTTTTCTATTTGTTGTTGTAACTCAGTACGTAAGAAGAAACCGTTATACTCACTTACTACTAATTAACTTAGGCTATTTTTATTTTTAAATAGGGGGGAGATTGTTGGGTCAAATTTTAACCCAATTGTCCTTGACAAGCATTTAAATATAAATAGCCTAATTTACTCACTAAATAAATAGTGAGTTACTCACTGATAAAGAAATCAGTTAGTGTTGTAAAAAGCTTAATCAAGAATGACAAGCCTCAGGGACATCGAAGACCAACTGAAGAAACACTTTACCTCACTAATGCGGTCTCAGTGGGTTAAGTACATGAGCCTCAAAGAGTCTTTGAGATTTGACAAATATCTCAAAGACTCTAAATGTCTATCTCCCTGAAAGAAACAAACATATATGGTGGGGACCAAGCAAGGACAAAGTTGCCATAAAGGTGGAAATATTTATGATCATTCAAAAGCATGGTTGTTGCTTTTCCAAAAATGGAAATCCACTGGATGGATGACACATCACAAAAACCACACCACTTATTATTCTTGTACTCTCCACTATATAAAGAAGTGTTTGTAACAGATCGATTCTAAACAAACACAAAAATAATACAATGTATTATAGTTGATAGGATCATCCTCTCATGAAGTATAAGCTTAGCTTTGATTCATGAGAGTTTTATTTGTCATTCAATCAGGATAGTGTTTCGCAACTATCCCTTGTAAATCTTTGATTCATTTCTAATAAGATTTATAAGCATTGAAAAATACAAATTGTGTTATTAGTTGTCTAATGGGTATTGTGTAAAACTTGTTCTTCATTTCTTATATTGTTTATATTTTACACAATTTTTAGGACCAACAAAAAGGCATCAGATTATGACAACTTCGGCCCTGCGCCCCAACTACAAAAGACTTATGTTCTTAACAGTACAGAACTCGAAGTTCATGACCATAGCAATGAACCTTCAAGTTCAACGCTGTCCAAATGTTTCCCCTTCAGCAAACATAGACGCTCTATCAGTACAAGAGTTGGATTTAATATTTAGTCCTTTGTATGATGAATTCTTCACGGCAGGAAATTCAAGTGTGTTAAAGTATTCTGATTTCTCTCTGATAACTCTACACAAAAAGACACACATCCTACAATGAATGTTCAACCTACAACAGAACTGATCACTCCAACAACAACAATTCATGTTGAGGAAAACAACGATGATCAAGCAGCAAATGCACGTTTTGGATCATATGAATTTATCAACCCATTCTGTACACCGGTACAAGAAGTTGTTGAGTCTTTCATTGGAATGACAAGGTATTCGTCAGATAAGCATTTCTTTAGATTAGAAACATGGAAAGTACTGTGGACATTACTAAGCTCTTCAGGAAGCTCTATTTTATATTCCACTGGGCCAATCCGTTCAAGGATTTTGAATGGTCTAATGTACCGGGGGTTAAGCTTTCCTCGTTTTCCGAATCGGATGACACCTTTATGAGGTGATACTTTTAACAAAACACGATCTCCAACTTGAAATTCTAAAGGCTTTCGCCTTACATTGGCGTAACTTCTTTGCCAATCTCCTGCAGCTTGCAAGCGTTGTCAAATTTGCACTATCTTTTTAGTGGTTTCATGGATTATTTTTAGTCCTGATGTAAGTTGAACATCTCTAACTTCGGCCCAACAAACAGGTGATCTGCACTTTCGACCATAAAGTGCCTCAAATGGTGTTGCCTTAATAATGGTATGGTAACTAATTGTAGGAAAATTCTACTAATGGTAAGTGTTTTTCCCATCCTTTTCCAAAATCTATAACACAGGCTCGAAGCATGTCTTTAAGTGTTTGGATGGTCCATTCACTTTGCCCATCAGTTTCGGGATGATATGACCTACTCTTGTTTAATTCATGTTATGGTTAGGGTTTAAGATATTTTATGGTTTAGTATTAGTGTTAGGATTAAGGTTTAGGGTTTAGGATTAAGGTTTAGGGTTTAGTTTTAAGTTTTAGGGCTTAGTTTTAGGTTTAAAGTGAAATTAGGGTTTTAGGGTTTTGTTTAGGGTTTAGGGTTTTAAATTAGGGTTTTAGATGACTTAGGGTTTAAGTTTAGGGTTTAGGAGTCATGTTTTAAGTGCTTGTACCTTGTACTAAAGTGGTGGAAGAAACCAGAATGAATTTGGAGGTAAAATAACCTAGTTTGACTTTCTTGCATTATTGACTTGTACATTGAGCTTTAGAAAGTTGTACATTGTTTTGGAGGGAAAAGTTATTCAAATATGGTGCATTGTACACTTGTACACATGCTTTAAAGGCTTGCACATTCATTTTATATGTATACATTACATATAATTAGGGTTTCCCTGTAGAAAGGTGGTATATATATAATAGATGGATATTACAGTGCATCTAACTTAATAGATGGATATTTACATTGATGATAATTGCGGGTTGTTATAGTTTCCCTCCCTTTTAAAGAAATCTCGTCTTGAGATTTAGTTTGATGTCGGACTGGTGTTTGAAAACAGATGTGGATTTTTTTATTTTGCACGAATTTGATTTCGTATTCCCATGTAAAATTATTGTCCTCTTTTAGGTTACATCTTGTAGGATCCCGTTAAACACTTCACTTCATACAAATCGATCACGAATCGGACTTGAATGAGGAAAGAGAGATGGAGTTGTTTAGAGAGAGAAAATTAGATGAGGAGAAAGAATTGAGAGAGAAAAGAGGAAGAGATAAAGTTTTTTATTAGAATTTTGAACAACTAACTTTTCCAAGTGGAAAAGTTCTTTATATACCCCGACACTTAAAGTGACGCGCGGATATTTTTAACTAGGGACCAAGCCTCGGGTTTTGCTTAGGATTAAACCCGAAACATATACAAATATTAAGATAACCTTTCGACCCCCCGATTTCCGTTATTATTCTATTACACCATTAACTAAAAAAAAAAAAATTAAAGACCGAAAGCTCCATCGTTAGAGTGAACGAACTTCCTTGTTCGACTCAATAAAATTGTGGGACTAACAATCTCCCTCAAAGTGAGGTCTTTGAACATGGGATGAGCTTCCTTTATTGATCAATAAAATTGAGGCTTAAAAATCTCCCCGAAGTGGAGTTCATTGATAGACACTCCTTCATGAGATCAGTGAGATTGCTTTTGTCGTTTTAAGCTTCGAGTGTTCTTGGTCTTTGTATTCGTTATTTGTTGTAGGCTTGTTCCTTATACTTTTGCGATTCTTGACTTTGAGCCTTTGTCATTGTCTTTATCGTCTTTGATCTTGCGATCTTTTTCGAATTTGACCACATGCCTTTCACTACTATTCTCATCTGAAAGCTTCTAATACCGAGTTTGCGGAAGACTTTGTCTTTAAGTCTTGAGCTTTTCTAGTAGTATGTCTTTGTAGATTGAGCATTTGATTGGGATTTGAGGTTGCCCGATTACCACCGTTTGACCTACTGGGTTTACGTTAGTGATAAAACGGGGGAAAATTTGATTTTGATATCAATCGACGTGTCACTCGTTAAGGAGTTTTTGTTAACAAACATCGAGAGTGTCATGTTTTTATCAAAATTCATCAACCGTCAATTTATTTACTGGACCAAATCGATATCCAGTTGTCACAAGTTTGATTCATATAGAATCTCGCAAGTCACCTACCAAGAGCTTGTTTGATGCTGGCTCAAGCAGGATTTCCATCTTCATTGTAAATACATTAGTATCCACTCTTTTGGATGTTCTGGCAAATATCACAATGATATTGAGTAGGAACTCTTGTTAACTGCTTGTGAACTGATGATGTTCAAAATGGGTTGAATGGAATGTGTCATAACGAGATTTTTATGATCTCTTAGCTCTAGATCGATTAGTGCATTTTGGTTGTTTTATTACTCGGATTGAGGCTGGTAGCAGAATTGCCACCTATTCAATATCAACAATCTCGGAGTGAGATGTCAATAGATAACGTGTGTATCTCCGTGACAAATGAGACAAGTTTCTGTTGAGAGAAACCCGAATGGCTGGGAAGGGTTGTGCATTGCATCACTGGGTCCATGATGTCGTTTTCAATGTCAGCAATCAACTTGTGATTCTGACAAGCTTCTGTAATTGACCAGGTTTTGCTTAAGATGTGTGGAGGGCTTTTTGTTTACACCCTTTATCATGCATTTCTTTTTATTCTTCAATACCTTCAATGTACCAAGATGTCTTTACTAACGCCTGTTGTAATGTTCAGTGGTTAACTCATCTTAGTCGGCATTTTTTTCCCTTATACATCATCTCTATCATACCTATGGACTTTTTTGATTTTTCCCTTAACTTGGATTATCCTTGGTAGTAGATCCTCCTGTTCTTGTGGGATCACAGGATTGATTCATAACCTACCACCTTTTGACTTCCGAATCGTCGTGAAATTAAGATGTTGTTGGGTATAAGTGAACATAAAACCTTTCTTACTATTCAGCACTTTGAGTCCATTTAGATCATATTTTATTTTAAATACATTTTTCTCCCCTTATTTTAAATAATAAACACTTTGGTTTTTTTGAAATACTTGTGATTAAAATATGTCTTGAAAAAATCTGTGGAAGAAAATAAGGTCAGAATGAATGGTTTGAACATTTGGATAATGTTTTGAATACATATGATGGTCGTTGATGATGTATCACAGAACATTTAAACTTTGTTTTTTTAAAAACTCCCCCTCAAAAATTAGACCAATTGAAAACTACGGTTCTTTTGAAAACATTGTGAGGGATGGAGTGTTGAACACAAATTTGAAAGATTATGAATTGTCATCGAGATATTCTTGAAAAAATCGTTGTTAACTTTTTGAAAATCCAAAATGTTTAGAGGGACCTTCTCTTCTAACGGTAAGGGTAAGCGCACGGAAACGTACACTTTCCTTTTTCATTGAGCTTAAGAAACATTGAATATCTTGTATGAGCAGCTCAAGATCCGAGAAAACATTAATTTTTCCGTATTGGGATAAGATATAAACATCATTTATGTGATAGTCGGGGTTATGTACTGATATTTGCACATAAGCCATTTAGAAAATTAGAAATGACATGTTTTGAAACTATTTGCAAACTCTCGCTCGAACTTCATTTACACACCCGTGTCAATGTTAATCGACATTTCTAAGCACGTAAATGTTATCGATTCCAAGAGACATGTCGAGAAGATTCTTTTTGGAAATTTTTCTATTTTCAGATTTTGTATTTGTATATATATACCTGTTGTCCTCAGCATTGCTATGTGATGGTGGAATAGTAATTCCAACTCTTGTCATGATGTAGCTGTCTTGTTTGCTTAAGGAACAACTTTTGGAACCAGCTTTGAACTTGGATGTTCATTGTTGGGGGCCTTGCATTCGAGTTTGAACGGTTATGATCGGGGAAGTCATTTGATGAAGACACGAGGCCTGAAACTGATGTGATCAGACTCATTTAAACTTTGGAGGATCGGGGCATGAAGTGTTATTTTTAGCAGAGCATTCGACATAGATGACCAAGGCTTGAACTGCCTGTGTTCAAACCATATTAAGATTTCATCTTTTGTGAAAAACCATTCGGCATCTTGGGTTGATATTCAAAAATTTCTAGCGCAACCACCACTCTGAGATTTTTCCTGCTTTTCATTGTGTAGTACATCTGCATTTAGGTTCATTCATTGTTGATTTTGACCATGATTTGACGTACCTGACACAGCTTAAACCCAGAGTTTGTTTTGCATGCATGATATGGAGGGGATATTACTATTGAACATGTGCGGGTCACTGTCAACCTTGCGTGCAAAGAGTTGAGTAGCTTTCCAGTTGGAACCCACTTAGACAAAACAGTCTTGAGAAATTCTACCGTTGGTTGCCACCTAAGACAAGATCTAGGAAGTCCTTGTTTTCTCAGGGGGGACAGTGGTTGTCTTTTGTATGCAAAACCTATGTCCTTTGGGGATCAGTCTTTTGGTTTTCTTAGACTGTACTTAACTTTCTTTTTAGGGATATATCTCTTTGTTGTGTTATGGGATTTTGCGTCCTTATTCTGTGCAGAGGCACGAGGATTTAACCTTGAGAGGTATTCATGAACGCATTTCATTATGATTTGCACTGTAAAGACACTTTTTGCTTGTAGGACATTGCAACGTAATTGAACTCAAGGAAAGGCTTTTGTTTCCTATGTTCTCCTAAGTGAAATCTTTGTTTGAAACCGACTACTCATTGGATGCTTGCCATTTCCTAGGTTTTGGTTTGCCAACCATTAGCAATGTTGAGGTTTAATCTAGCAAGGATCTATCTACTAGGTTTTCATTCACTTCTTTGTCTTTTCTAAAGTTGTGCACTTTTCTTAGCTTTTCTAGTTTGTAGTTATGAACCATGTCATTTGAGCCTACTTTTTCCCTTGTGAATGATATGTTGTGACTCATGCTTTGCGGCAATTCCTAGAGGGGCCAGGTACAATCAACATTGGTGTTCGAAACTGCTTTGTTTCTATATCTGAGGCAAATTTCTGTTTGAGTGACGTGTTTAACAAAACCATCCGACACATTAGTTGTATTAACCGACTGTTTCGTTTGAAAACTTCTCATTTCAGGAGGTATTTGAAAAAGAGTGGTTTTCCTAAAACTGATGGTTTTTGGAATTCGTAGTGCATTTGTTGCGAACAAACAGATGGTTTATTAAACTGAGTTTCCACAGACTTTCCCTGACAGTCTCGATTATGAGTTTCTTTACTCACTTATTTGCTATGTTCCTTGTCTTGCATTTGAGCTGTCAAATCTTGTATTTCATGATAAGTTCACGTTCTTTTCGAATAATACATTTGAAGCATTTTTTTGCATAACTGGGTTGTTTTTTTCATTGTTCTTTACAATGTTGTAAAGAAAAGTCAAGAGAAATCGAGTGTTTTTCAAGGTTAGTAAACCTCTTTAAAAGCTTATTTATGAACTTTCGTTATTATCAGATTAGGAATTCAGTTTGTTTCGAAAGTTTTGTTGGATGCAATTCATACTCCCATTCTTTGTGATTTTGGAAGATTACAAGCATTGTAATCAGCATAAGCATTTAAAATCCAAACAGAGAATGCAAATTATGAAATGTTAACATCTTTTGACACACAACTCTTCGATATGTATATCATACATATTTGAAAAATAGCCTTCTCTGATTCTAGTTCGTCAATTTCTTTTACAAGGGATTTAACGTACTCAAAATCTTCATTGCATTTCCGTTTTATGTTCATGTTCAAAACGAAAGCTATCATTTTAGTTGATTTTTTAGGAAAGAGGCATTAGAAAGGTTTTTATCAAAAAGTTCCAGTTCATGAGAGTTGGCACCCGAAAAATAATCACTAGTAGTTTAAACCCAAGTTAATTGATCAACAATTTCCCTATATTGATTGATGTTAGATGTCATTCGTTAAAAACTTGTTACTTTTACTAATGATTTTGAAACGGGTAGAAGAAAGTTTTTTGCAATGTTTGGTTTTGTTTCTAACAAACGGTTTTTTCCACATTGTCTTCCTACTTCTTTTTCTGTTCCAACTGATAAAGATCCTATAGTGAGGGTCCTTTAAAAAATTTCATAAAGACTATTCTGTCTGTAGTGTAGTCGTATATTGTTTCACTGTGTTTTCTTTATCTAATTTTGATCTACTCTAGTTATCAGAGTCTATTGTTCTTCCCTATCAGGGGGCTATTCTGGTTTGCAGGATCAGAAGTATCATTGGGATCTCATACAAACGGGCTTATCAGATGAGCTTTCTTGACGGTACTTGATTAGCAAAGGTTGGTATACCATTATTATGTCGGGGCATTGGGTGCTAACTATGATTGGTTTTGAATTGACTGATTACGTAGTTTATAAACAATTTTGTTCAAAACTTTAACTGTTTGTCATTTCAATCATTTTTTCATATCTTTATCTTTCCTTAACCTTAAAATCCGAAATGAACTTTGTGTTCTCTTGAGATAAACCTTCCAGTTGTTGACTTTGTTAAAGACTCTTTTGACCTAATTCATTTTTTCGTGTTTTCTGATGAGAACTGAAATTTCACAGCTTTTAGTTTTTAAATCCTTCTTTAATTTCAAAGTCTTTTAAAGCTTATAGTCCTAGAGTTTCATTTAACTTTGTTGAAAAATCTTCATAATCTATCGTCCGGTCTTTAATGGCTTTGTACTTCTCAAACTCATTCTGTTTGTTCTGAAGTGCAATCAGACAACTATCCCGACAACTAATAGCCTCCCCCAAAGCACTATTGGTTTCATCATGGTTAGTTTTGTACTTTTCCAATTCTTGAGTCAATGATGCGTTTGCTTTCTTTAATTGCTTTAAAATCGTTTTGTTTTCCTCAGTATCAAGAGTCAAATTAGCAAGCGCAGCACGCTCATCAACACATTCAGCCGCATTTTGATCAACCTGAATTAGCATTAGTACATATTTTGATGAATAGGATTGACATTGTATTATCCTTCTCCAAAACATATGTGTTGTTAAATGGATTCAGGTGTCAGGATATGTCGATCCTCTCACTTGGCAAACACAGCATTTTCATCATGGTTTTGTACATTGTTCAATGGTATGACTAGTAGAACTGGATTCTTTAGGTGAGACCTCCTGAATCTTTGCCATGTAACTGTAATGTGCTTTTCCAATTATGTTCATCAATTCTTCATCTGATACAAATCCCACTGCTAGTTTCATCTCCTGAATTGTAACCGATGATTGAAACCTCTTGAACCTTTGCATTGTTGATCTGCCAATGTCTTTCAATCATCTTTTTTCAACGTCATTTAAGCTTCGTGCTCATGACTTGCTCTTTCTATTATTACATGCTCAATGGAGTTCGATGTTCTGGGATGAATGTTTCCTTGAATGTTTGAGTGTCAATTTTAGTGTAAATCTCTGAAAGATTTCTCTTCATTCTCAATTTGATTGAAAAAGGATCTTTGAATATATATCGAGAGGGCTTAACAAGTCAGAAGTTAATGAACCTTTGAAAACTGTACTTTGAGCACACAGAGCAGGATTTGGAATCCATCTCGTGAAGTGTTTCTGATTGGAGAAGTGTTCAAAGTTTTTCATGTGTTGAGATAACTGAAACTGAAGGTTCTGACACTATTTCCAAGAGTTGTGCAAAAGCTGTTTGATACAATATATTCTCTTTTTCCGAGATGTTTGAGTGTTGATTTAAGTTCTTTAATTAGTTAAAGGAGTTTTCTTTGAAAAAATCTTTGCTTGCATCTGCTAGTTCTGTATCTCTGGTTTCCTCTATACTGAATCACGATAGATGAAGTACCTTTGTGCCCATTTTTTTCGTAAATTATGTGAAGTGTGAAAATTTTGTTGGATCTTGAAAAGGATATGATGTGATTGAAAGTTGTGGTTGTGTAAGCAATCTCAGTTCACGGGATTTGCACATCTATGATCAAAACCGAGTAATTAATTAACGGGATTTTTACATAAGATCACTAGATAACCGTGAATGAATGTTCGGAGTCAGCGGCCAATGATTTAATTGTCTAAAAACAGATAATTTTCTGGCTAGGGTTATAAGCTGTTTGTTTTAAGTAAGGCTCACCAAACTGAAAACGGGCCTAAAAAATACAGCTGGGCTTGTGAGCAAGAACTAAAACAAGTCTAACACAATTCCAAAAATATGAATAAAATGTCAATAAAATCATAGTAAATCTGCGGTAATCCGTCATGTTTTTCTCTACGATATGACTGATGGTCACGGGCTTTGATTGAACTCGGACTTTAAGGATCAAATAGTTATGGTGGTTTTACTGAAACCCTTTTCTTCACACCAAAACGCTGTGACACCAAAACGCATCTAGTGGCTTGATATTTGGGGCAAAACACAATGGTCAAAACGCAATGTCAAAACGCAATCTATAAAATGTTATTGGGCAGAGTTTCTCTAGTCTAAACGCAAAATATTGGTCTTCAAAACGCAATGAACCAAACGCCATCCAATGTCAATAACGCAACTATGATCAAATCGCACAAGATGAAAATCAAAACGCAAGCAGTAGAAATTCAAAACGCATACATGAATTTTGCCAGAAAAGTCAAAAAGCACGACGATTCAATACAACTTTTCCACCAAAAAATGTTCTAATAATCACCCTTTTGACATTCTATAACTTGATTTCTCTTGCACTTTTAGCTACCTTATGTCCTAGATCTTGCTTAATAAACATAAGGGCCATTCACACATTTAAGACAAAATTTCGAAGTTTTATTTTTTTTATATTGACTTATTTTGGACACACCTATTTGTTTTGTTGAACCACACGAATCAACCACGAATCCACACGTAGCTCTGATGCCAATTGTAGGATCCCGTTAACACTTCACTTCATACAATCGATCACGAAATCGGACTAGAAATGAGAAAGAGAGATGAGTTGTTTAGAGAGAGAAACTAGAGAGAGGTTTTGAGAGAGAGAAAATGAAAAGATATTATTAGATATTTTGAACAACTAACTTTTCCAAGTGGAAAAGTTCCTTATATACCCCGACACTTAAAAGTGACACGCGGGATATTAATAGGACACGGGCTCGGTTTTGCTTGGGATTAACCCGAAACATATACAATATTTGATTAACTTCGAGGGCCCGATTCCCGATATTTTACTTTACAACATTAACTAATTAAAGACCGAAGCTCCATCGTAGAGTGACCAAACTTCCTTGTTCGACTCAATAAATTGCGGATAACACATCTTACTTTGATTATAGGAATACAACTTTGTTTTAGTTGCTTGACTTCTCGATCTATAATCTCCACTGGTTCTTCTACAAAGTTGAGTTTGTCATCAAGTCGAGCTTTCTTGTTTGGAATGACATGGGATTCGTCAGATAAGCATTTCTTTAGATTAGAAATGTGGAAAGTACTGTGAACATTACTGAGCTCTTTAGGAAGCTCTATTTTATATGCCACTGGGCCAATCCGTTCAAGGATTTTGAATGGTCCAATGTACCGGGGTTTAAGCTTTCCTCATTTTCTGATATTTTTTGTTTTTTTGGATGAAACTTTACGAGGTGATACTTTCAACATAACACGATCTCCAACTTGAAATTCTAAAGGCTTTCGTCTTATATTTGCATAACTTCTCTGCCAGTCTCTTGCAGCTTGCAAGCGTTGTTGAATTTGCACTATCTTTTCAGTGGTTTCATGGATTATTTCTGGTCCTGTAAGTTGAACATCTCTAACTTCGGCCCAACAAACAGGTGATCTGCACTTTCGACCATAAAGTGCCTTAAATGGTGCTGCCTTAATACTGGCGTGGTAATTGTTATTGTATGAGAATTCTACTAATGGTAAGTGTCTTTCCTATCCTTTTCCAAAATCTATAACACAGGCTCGAAGCATGTCTTTGAGTGTTTTGATGGTCCTTTCACTTTATCCATCGGAATTGGGATGATATGTTGTACTCATGTCTAATTGAGTAACCAAAGCACTTTGTAATGATTGCCAGAATCTGGATGTGAAATGATTGTCACGATCCGAAATGATAGATATTGGCACACCATGCCGGAAGACTATTTCTTTGATGTATACCCTTGTAAGGGTTTCCATACTATTTTTTTCTCGGGTAAGGATGAAGTGTTGAGGGATTTGGTAAGGCGATCGACAATGACCCAGATTGTGTCATGTCCGTTTGAGGTTTTGGGTATAGTTATGATAGAAATCCATTATGATTCTTTCCCATTTCCACATAGGAATCTTTGGTTGTACCAGTAAGCCAGATGGCTTCTGACATTCTGCCTTATCTCTAGAACATGTTTAACATTTTCCAACATATTCAGCGATGATTGCCTTAATGTTAGGCCACCAATAGAGTTTCTTAAGATCCTGATACATCTTGTCAGAACCCGGGTGAATGGAATATTTTGATTTATTAGACTCATGCATGATCAAGTCTCTCAGATTACCAAAGAGTGGTAACTAGCTTCGGTTCTTAATACAACAAGTTCCATCATGACGTATTTCAAATGCTTTATCCATTCCTTGTAAGTTTTTAGCCTTGATGTTTTCTTCTTTGAGTGCTTCAGTTTGAGCTTTAAGAATTTATAAGGGTAAGTTTGGATGAATGGTCATAACTAATGATCTAACTCGGAGTGGTTTGATTTGTTCCTTCCGGCTTAAGGCATCTGCTACAACATTTTCCTTTACGGATGGTGGTGCGAAATTTCATACCGTAATCTGCAAGTAATTCTAACCAACAACGTTGTCTCATGTTCAACTCTTTCTGATCAAGGATATGCTGAAGACTTTTATTCTTAGTGAACACAATACACTTTGTACCGTATAGGTAGTGTCTCCAAATTTTAAGAGCGAACACAACTGCTCCTAATTCGAGATCATGAGCAGTATAGTTTTCTCCAAATTTTAAGAGCGAACAATAATTTCTCTCTTTGCATTAACACCGCTCCCAGACCTTGATGGGATGCATCACAGTAAACAACAAAATCGTCGTTTCCTTCTGGTAATGCTAAGATTGGAGCTTCACAAAGCTTCTGTTTTAGTAATTGGAAAGCCGACTCTTGATCTTCACCCCAGATATACTTCTTGTTTTTCTAGGTTAATTCAGTCAAAGACAGGTTGAATGAGTTCTCCGAACTCCTTGTAACGCAATACCTTAAATAGAGGACAAATAATCAGCAATATATGCTTCGGAAGAAGGTATATGATATATCACAGAAACGGAATACAAAAATTAAGAGTCTGTTAATGTATCAGATAGCCTATACGCCGTATTCAATAATCCAGAATACGTCATATGGACTTTATGAACAGAATACGCTATATTGGTTAAGAAAATTTATATGTTGTATCCAAAGGGATGGATACGCCATATTAGTTTGTAAAAAAAATTTACAGCGTACTTTGAATAATGCAGAAAAATACACAATATGCAAAAATATACAATGCAGAAAATTAAACACACAAAACAAACATGCAATTATGCAAATTAATCTAAACTAAACTAAACTAAAACACTAATAAATAAGAATTAAACAACTTCACTCCCCGGCAGCGGCGCCAAAAACTTGATTGTGTCATTGTGTGGTGTTAAATTATGATTCAAGTTTTAAATTTATATTTTGTCAACTTAACCAAAAACAACACTTTAACGGGCAGTGTACCTGGTCGGTGGGAGTTTCGTGGTAAGTAGGGTGTCAATCACTAAGAGCGAGAGCGTTAATATCTAATCTATCAGTATTTTAGTTATCTAAGTTAAACCTAAAACTAATGCAAAGGGGGGGTTTTCGATAGATAGAAGATAAAGATGCGGTAAAGCATAATGTAAGGGAAACATATTAACCATATTTATTCTAATTAAAATGTAGGTTTGTTTATTTAGTGCAATGATTACTTATCTCGAGGCGGCATATCATTCCTAGACTTAGGCGGTACTTCTTCCTAAGACCTAGACACGCTAATTCTGTCACAATTAGACGCATCCGCATAAAGCATCCTTTTTATTGATTATAATCTATCTTAGAAGGAAATAATGGTGATCTTATTGGATTCTAGCTCATAGAGACTTTACTAACTTACTGCTTATGGTATTTTATATAAGTGGTACTTTCACTATCCAAACTAAGCCAAGGGAATCAGAACGTTATTTGTTAGAATCATTCTAGGTCACCTGCTAGTCTAACTTGTTCACTAAACCAAAGGCACTATCCGATATCTAGTTAAGCTACAGGCGATATCCTTAGACACGGATTTAGCAGGACTTTATTTGTGATCTTAATTCCACCTATATAAATTACTATGCGAGAACTATCTGATATCTAGTTAAGCTACAGGCGATATCCTTAGATACGGATTGAACGCATATTAAAGCACATAAACGAGTATCATGTGATAAACATAATCAATAACCAACGATAAATTAAGCAATCGAGATAAACAAACCAAACATTAAAATCTTCATAAATATGGCTAATACCTAAAGGTATCAGCCAATAACCATTGTGATGAATACAAACATAATAATCGAATCAAACAAGGTAAACTAACCGAGTTAAGCGAACGATACCAAAGATCGAACGATTATCAAGAATATATGAATTACAAGGGTTTCCATATGGATTAAAGCGCGTTGCTGCACCTTATTGGCTTCTATTATCTTCTGAAATTCGACCTTGGTGGTTAAAAGCACACCTAAAATCGTATTTAGGTTTTTGTATTTATAGACTCTGAAAATTGGTCAATATGCCGTATTGGAACTCAATATGGTGTCTCGGATGACGTGGCATGAGCTCGAAGAATAAAATATTCCAGAATTTTCTTGAGCTGGTTTGGATACGGCGTATCTGACTTCCTGGATATGACGTATTGAGCTCCTCCGGTTTGGTGTATTGGACTTCTTGGGTACAGCGTATTGAGCTCCTCCAGTACGGTATATTGGACTTCTTGGGTACGGCGTATTGAGCTCCTCCGATACGGTGTATTGGACTTCTTGGGTACGGTGTACGATGTATTGGATCTTGTTTCCTTCGTGGTCTTTGGTGAGTGCAGGCACATATACGCCATATCTTCCTTGATGGATACGACGTATTGGACGCCAGAACAGTAATCTTCAAAATATCTTCGTTTAAGCTTCAGAATGCCTGCCTTTTAGTTAACTTTCACCACATACTCCATAATTACTGTAATTCTCAAATATAAATGACTAAGTAACTCTTTATCAACAGCTTCTTGAATTCAACCCAAGTAATCTTGTAAGCTTCTTCTATCCTAATAGGTTGGGCAAAAGAATTCCACCAAGATAGAGCTTCTTCAGTTAAAGTACCAGTAGCAAACTTCACCTTGCAGTCTTCGGTACAGTTGCTACGGGAAAACACTGATTCAGTTCTTTCAAACCAGCGGATGAGACCAATAGCGCCTTCCGTACCTTTGAAGTTGATAGGTTGGCAGCTCATGAACTCTTTGTAGCTACATTGTCTTGCCACAGGAGCTTCTCTTGGTCTGGTGGTATTATCAGTATTTGCCATGTTAGCGGCTTGTGCTTCCAGAGCTGTGGTAACACTGTCAGCAACTAGTTTCCTGATGGCAGCCTGAGTCATGGCTGGTGCTTCAGATGTTGACATCCTTTTGGGAGGCATTCTATCAACATAAGATAACACGTAATAAGAATGATATCACAAGTCTTAAAATGATTAAAGTTCAAAAATAAACATTGTCACAATAGTGATATCGAAATCATAGATAATTCATATTAAATAAGTATCTATGATTTATTTAAAAATCATGGTATGATTCTTAACGACGGAGACGGAGATGATGATATAAGAGAAGTTGTTTTAGGATGGATATATCGGTATTATGAAACAACAAGGTATAACGGGATTTCCATTGTATTATATCATGAACAACTTGCCTTTGTACTGTACATAGTCAAAATTTGACAAGTGTTGTTATTTATACCACACATCCCGTGGCTAGGTTAAGAGCTATAACTAGTATCTAATCTAGTAGTCCGATGGTCCTTTCTGGTTGTTCTTGAGTTCATAGATTGCATTCAGAAGACTTTCCTTGTCTGCTTGGTGACGGACTTGGATTTCTTTGATGATTTGTTCTAGATTAGCAATCCTGAAGCGAGCCAGAGCAATCTTGTTGTTATTTCCCATTTGCTTTCTTTGAAGTTTAGTAATTTGAGCATGAGCCTTTTGGAGTTCAGCTTCCAGATGGTCGAAATCTTGTTGTATAATCACCTGACCTTTTCCAAAACCTTTGATTTTGTCTTTTATGTGCTCATACAGTCAAGAGAGAGTTCATCCAGGTGATTCAGGATATCCTCAATTTTCTCCTTGTGACGTTTCAAACTTGTCTTACGAGAGCTTTCTCCCATCTCAAATTCTTGAGGTAGGGCAGAAGTAGAGGAGAATGATTGGTTATGGCCTTGTTTCTTAGGTGACAATAATTCTTCCGGAAGAAAGAATTCTTGAGGATTAAACATTGGAGATAGCATTATAGATGGAGGCACAATAGTTGGTGGTGGAATAGGTGATTCTTTAGCATAGTATGCATGCATGACCTTCATATAGGGGTCATCATGAAAAAGTGAAAGAGTTGGTGAAACTATTGGAACTACACCAAATGAGTTATTTGAAGAGCTAGAATAAGTTTTTCCTGGTGAAGCTGGGACATAGTCCGGGGAAGCCGGGATATAGTCCAGAAAGTTAGAGGAAAAAGCATCCTTAATATCGGAAGTAGGATGGTTGGGAGAAGACATCACTCTGTTAACAACCCAGTAGTAAATAACATAAGTTATTTATATAATAGTATAATAGTTATGTATCTTTACATACTATTCAGGAGATGTAGTGGCACGGAGGACTTTGATGAGAAAAGTAGTTATAGTTAAGGTTTTAACCTTGTTCTCTATAACTGTGGCTCTTGATACCAATCTATAACACCCCCATTTTTGACATATAGCAGCGGAAGCTAATCTGGGGTATTATTTCATAGTACAACAGTCATAATCATAGAAAATGACTCGAAAGAGACGTTTTTAAAAGATAAGTTATCATTCATTATTTCATCAGAGTTTTTACAAACAAAGGTCCCAAAATCTACATGAAAACATAAAGTTTGAATGATAACAGTTTAGCTTCAAATCCGTGCCACTCCATGCCATAAGATGTTCAGTTACTTGAGATAAACATGCTAAAAAGGTCAACACAATGGTTGAGTGAAATTAATAGGTTTATAATAAATAGTGTGAATACAAGTTATCATAAGAGTGGGTTACATTGTTATACACCCATAAGTGTAATAATTGCAATGAGTACAATTATTATGGAAAACAGTATTATTGCGTCTAAGCTCATGGCACTCAAACTTACTAGTGTATATATCAATAATGATATATATAAAGATAATGGCCCCCGTGTAGGTAATTGCCATATACCTATGAGTTTCAAATATAGTATGTTTGGTTACCTATCCGGCTAACACAAACAGGATTCGTCAATCCCAATAGGCCTATTTACAATATTCGCGTTCACTAGCAAGTGATTAATGGTCCATGATGGTGGGGGTCTTTTGGCATAAAGGGACTTAGACAACATATGCAATAATATATCAGGATAGCATACATTTAGAAAACACTTGTATTCATGGTTTATAGCATGTATCCCCCTCATGGGTTTATGAAATAGAATATTTAAAAGTGAGGCTATGAACTCACCTTAACAGTATAGGGAAATCTGATTGATGGCAAAAGTATATCAAGTGAAAGTAACGGCTTCGTCACGCAACCTGGGGTGATATGTCAAGTCTTAGTGTGATAGTTTATGTTTCAAAACTTCATAAAGTTTAACATATATCTTTGATTTATTAAATTATGGAAATATTGTATCGCTGTTCGGGCTATCATAATCCAGAGGCCATGTAGTATCGTTTAATGAGCCAGGGCACTTTAAATCGTAAACCCAGCAAACTCGTCAAAACGAAAACTCAAATGAAACCCTTCATATGAAATTCCCTAGTAACGTGATATGATAAGATTTTAAGTTTTTTTCAAAAGTTAGTTGATGATAAATTATGTTAAATATATAACGAAATAATACGTCGATTTATGATTAATAACGACAAATATGTCAGGTTTTAATAAAATCAAGTTTCATAATATTAATATATATTTTTATAATTTATATAAAAATATTATAATTTATATTTTTAAGTTTGCAAAATTGGCAATATATACCCTTGGTTTATAAACTTTTACAACTTTAGTACTTTATATATAAAGTATATATAATTTAAACCTTTAACTTTGAACCTTGGCAAAATAGGTCCTTATTGTTATAACTTTAGAATAATGACATTTTCAGCCCCTTTAGTTATAAATTTTAGAAAGTTACGTTATATACCCCTATGCATGGAAATATTTGCAAAACAAGTCCAAAAATCCATGCAATCTTATTTTAAGATTCCAAATGATATTTACAGGTTATAGCTTATTAAAATAAGCTAAAATAAGATGTTACAACGTAACAAAAGTTTAGAAAAAGGATTCGTTAGCTAGAAAATCACAACGGGTCATTTTTAGGATTTTAATAAAAAACACATGGGTTTGAGGATTCAAAGCTTTAAACAATAGTTTATATATGATCTTAAGAGTATTATGAACATTATGATATAGAATATAAGCTTATGGAACAAGATCTTAGGTTTACTTGAGCTAAAATGGGTCGAAATGGGTTTTTATGACTCGTACGCCTAGGAATGGCTTCAAGACTTCGTTTTTCTTGCTTATTGGCTTCTATTCTGAGCTTAGGGACTTCTCTTGATCTTCTATTACTGCTAGGGAATGTTTAGAACTCCATTTGAGTGTGTGAGATAAGTTTTAAGGGATGATTTGAAAGGGTTGCTTGGTTCGTGTATTTATAGGGCTTAGAAACCTTTGTGCCCAAGTTTTCTTGTTATCTAAGGGTCAAGTGCTGTAGTGTGATAACTAAGGAGGGCCTATTAGATGACATTCATGATGCTCTATGGAGTGTAGCACATGCAAGGTCGAGTGGTGTTGATGGTGCGTTTCGGTGTACAATGGACAGGACACGGTAGTGAAACAAAACCTTGGTGGCCAAGTATATTAGCAAGGAGGTGCACGGAGGTGCTGTTTCCTAGGTGCTTGGGGACATTAAGGGTGAGGTAATGGAGGTGCTTGGATGGAGTGCTTGGTTTTAAAATTGGGTAAAAAATGCGTGTGACAAATGGGTTGAAGTAAAAAGGGTGTCGGGTTGGTTTAAGGTTTCGGGTTAGGATTTTTGGTTTTAATTTGTGTTATGGTTAGGGTTTATAATAGTTTAGGGTTTAAGATTAGTGTTAGGATTAAGGTTTAGGGTTTATGATTAAGGTTTAGGTCTTAGTTTTAAGGTTTAGGGTTTAGTTTTAGGTTTAAAGTAAAATTAGGGTTTTTAGGTTTCATTTAGGGTTTAGGGTTTTAGATTAGGGTTTTAGAACGAATTAGGGTTTAGGTTTAAGGTTTAAAAGTTATGCATTAAGTGCTTGTACCTTGTACTAAAATGCTAGTAAGAAACTAGAATGAATTTAGAGGTAAAATGACCTAGTTTAACTTTCTTGCATTATTGACTTGTATATTAAGCTTTAGAAAGTTGTAACTTGATTTAGGAGGAAAAATATATTCAAATGTTGTGTATTGATACTTGTACACATGCTTTAAAAGCTTGTACATTCATTTTATATGTATACATTACATATAATTAGGGTTTTGATGTAAACGTTAACGTTTAATGCTTGTTTTGATATAACGTTTTGAAAAGTACGTTAAATGGATAATGTACTTGGTAAAAATGATATTAAGATATAGACTTGACATATTAGGATGTTTACATGATATAAACATAGATAGAGATGGCATTGGTAGAGGTTGCGTGAGCTCGTTTACTTTAGAGATGCAAGTTACGTTGCATAATGAGATAAAGCAAAATTTTCCCTGTAAAAAGGTGGTATATATATAATAGATGGATATTACAGTGCATCTAATTTAATAGATGGATATTTACATTGATGAAAATTTGTGAAAATTAGGGTTGTTATACGCACCTCTGATATGTCAATTACGCATCTAATGGGGTTTCCTTTCAGACTGGTAGACTATATTAGGGCAGGCCCACAAAATCCCCTTGCATGCCAAACGTAGAACATGCCATAGTTAAAACCACAACCCTTTTTCCATGCCAACATAGTTACTATGCAAGTAAAATCACAACCCTTGCCATGTCAAACACAATACAGCATGTAAAATCACATTTAAATATATTCACATAGCGTCATAAACGCATATATCGAGTGTCCCAAAAATAAAACACGTTTAGGTTATAGTTCAGAAAACAATTCAAAACACATTTGATGGTATCATTTTCCCTCAACGGAATATAGTAAAAAATGGGGCAACGAGGATCACCTCAAGCAAGTCTTTAGGCAACCAACTCTCAATCACACAAGCACAATGCAACGGACAGTACCCGCACACGCACCTAGTCCCATTTATGTCAGATTTAATCATTCATTTCTAAAGCTGTTTTCAGGTATGATGCAATAAGGGTCAGATGCTTGTTGTAGGTTATTCTTAAAAAATTTTTAGTGGGTGTTGGTTGACGACTTAACTCCTGATACAATACTATATCAAACACGTATCTTAGTACGATTATACTTTTACTATTTAACAAAAATGATAAGTAATACTAATAAATAGATAAGTAATATAAGTAAATATTTATAATAAATAATTATAAATATATCTCGATAAGTCCATTCGGTAACCTTAGTTACCATAAAATAATCATGATATGGTTGAAAATGAAACGTTTACTCATAATAAACATTTTAGAAAAGGTTCGAGAAAAATTATATTTTTCGTCTTTTAGTCGACTTATTAAAATAATAAAATAATAATATGTTATTATTAAATATAAAAATCACATTTTAAGTAAAAATTCTAATTATACACTTTTTATGAAATTTTGGCATGACCCGTACGTTTATATGACATTTCCCAAGGGTTTTAAACCTTATTTTCAAACAATTTTCAACATTTTGACACTTTCCGACCAAATTCCAAAAATCACCTTGCATGACATTTACCAAAATACTTTCTCAAAATGACTTTCAATATAACCTCACAAGTATATTTCACTTTCTAAAAGTCTGCCAAAACAGTTAAAATGACTAGATAAAGCTTATTGGGCTTTAAGGCCTAATAAGGGTCCATTAAGGATTTTACATATCCAAAACACGTTCTACACCCAAAACCAAGGCCTAATAGCGTATATACGCTCAAATCCATAAGTAATAAAGTAATCCGGACCACAATAAGCCCCCCATAATCCACGGCTTAAATGGGCTTATTGGGCTGTGAGTCCATAAGCTCCAAAATATATTTATTAAGCTTAAAAATAAGCTAATAAGCTACGTATCTCATTTGGTTATCACCATAAGCTAAAATAACAATCCACAAAAATACGACATACCAGAGTAATAACCAAAAACACTTTCCTTCAAATAAGCTAAAATAAGCCATATACAAAATAAGCTAAATAGAAAATATATGTTTTTCAACCATCATGACCACAATATCAAAACTAACAAAACCTCATATGTTTTCTATTCCATTCGAACCCAAATCGCACCCTAAGCAACCATTTTTAAACTTTTCGCTTTCGATTTTAAACGATCGGGCCATACAACTAACATCTATGCATCACTAACAAACCAAAAGGACAAGTAAAATTTAAATTTGAAAGACTTACAAAAATGGTCTTCAAAATATATTTCGACGCGAACCGGACAGGATCAACCCGGAAGTACCTAAACTCTCATGCTTTTGATCAAAATTTCAAAAATTATATATGTGTGTGTGGCTTAGTTCGGACGCAAGAGAGGAGGAGAAAGAGAGAGATGAGTGAAGTTTATAAATGAGAAATGAATTATGCATGCTAGGATTTTAACACCCCCAAATTTACACGCAGCGGAACCAACAATTTGGGTGTTAAATAATAGTACAATAGTCGTAAGAAATAAAGAACGACTCAAAGAGACGTTTAAAACAAACCATTCCATTCCATATTTATCAGAGTTCAAAAGCGTAGTCCCAAGAAATCGTTACCATACATAAAATAAGTTTGATTTAACCAAACTAAAACAAGTTTTTAATGAGGAATGGGTTTTTAAATGGTGGACAAAAGTTTAGCGCAAATCCTCCTCATCAGTGCCTCCAAGCCTTCGTACTTCAATTACCTGAGATGAAACATGCTAAAAAGTCAACACGAGGTTGAGTGAATTCATAGGTTATATAATTGATAAAAGAGTTGAACACAAGCATAATAATAATCATAAGCATCAGATAGACTTGTTGATCAGACAACCTAATAACCAACAGTTGCATTGAGCTCGCGACACCGATCCCATTGACGAATTCCATAAATAATTAATAATACAATGAATGCCCTCAGGCTAGGTATTTCGTCAGATACCTACTTAAATCTCCATACAATATGTCTGTACATTGGGAGTGCTCACTTTCCCGGATTCAAACTCCCAAAAACCGAACCGGGTTGTCAAGCCTATAGCGCTATTAATTGTATTATTATTAATTGTTTATGGAATTCGTGAATGGGATCGATGTCGTGAGCTCAATGCAACTGTTGGTTATTAGCTTGTTTGATCAACAAGTCTATATGATGCTTATGAATATTATAATGCTTGTGTTCAACCTATTTTCAACTGTTTAGTACTTATAAAACCTATGAATTCACTCAACCTCGTGTTGACTTTTTAGCATGTTTCATCCCAGGTAATTGAAGTCCGGAGACTTGGAGGCAATAAAGAGGAGGATTCGCGCTAACCTTTTGTGCATTATTTTAAAAAAATCAATTCCTTAAATGAAAAATAAATTTTAGTTTGTTTATATCTAAATGTTATGATGTATGGTAACGATCTCTTGGGACTACGCTTTTGAACTCTGAATGAATGGAATGGAATGGTTGTTTGTTTTAAAACGTCTCTTTGAGTCGTTCTTTATTTCTTGCGACTATTGTACTTTGATTTAACACCCAAATTGTTGGTTCCGCTGCGTGTAAATTTGGGGGTGTTAAACACTATCACGAAGGAAGTTTGAAGCAAAGTTGACCTTATTCTTCTCTTTACAATTACTAGTGCGAAATGCACCTTCGACGGCGACAAGCCATCTAGTACTAGCAATTGGATCAAGTGCCCCATCAAACTTTGGCACATCACATGCCGTAAAATCACGGTATGTTGCCATGTCATTCCTATTGTCGTTCATAATCCCACCTTTCCTACATTATTCTAGCTCCTTTTTGATCACCTCTTTAAGATTGTCGGTTGTTTGACTAATATAGTACCGCATCACATTCTTGATCGCGGCTTTATAATTGATCTTAAGGCTTTCGTCTCCTCCTCCGTGAACCCTCCATAGTTGAGGCCCTCAGAACCAGAGGAAGACTCATTTTCACTTTCATCACAAGTTGTATCATTTATTGGAGACTCGACTCCTTTGGAGGTAGAAGCTTTCTAGACTTCCTTATGACGCTCATCAACCATCTTTTCTTCTTGCTGAAAATAGAGTTTAAAATATTAAGTACCGCTATACATTTATTAAATTCTACTTATAACTTTTCAAATTCCTACTCTTAATCAAACCTATATGTATAATCCCTACACTTTCGGCTATACATATGTATCGTATTTTAATCACAATAGTAGCCAAGCGTTGTCATAAAAATGCTCTACACATGTATCTTTGAAAGTTGTAAAAACTTTACACATTCTACCTATCCTTTCTCAAACGCACCTAAAAGTCTAAGTCTAGGGAATCCTAACATGATATCTTAGATCTCTTAGACCAAGGCTCTGATACCAAGTTGAAACGCCCCTTGAAAGACACTAGAAATTTTTTCCAAATTTATTCGAAATTAAACTTCACAAACATACTACATAAAATTTGAAATAAGCATTTAAACGAATAACACATTCAAGCTCATTTACATTTATAAGAACTATATATCATAACCCGAAACCGAAAACTTAAAGCACGAAAGAGATATAAACCTTCTGTGAACTGTTACCAATACGCCGTATTCACTTTTTGAATACGCCGTATTGGACCGAGGAATGAATACGTTGTATCCAAGAAAATGGATACGCCATTTAAGTCTTAATTGATGAATATGTTGTATCCATTAATCGAATATGACGTATTGATCTCAGACTCTTATACCCCGTATCACTACTCCGTATCCAATTAGAAACCCAATACGCCGTATTCATTATTTGAATACGCCGTATTGGTCCCTAGATACAGAACCTGCACAGAACCTGTAGAATTTTGCAGAAACTCAATCACACAAAAACCTAACCTTTTGTAACAGACCTCAAATAACCTTAAAACCTGTACTTTTGACAATTATATTTCGGCTATAAAGTGCGCCAGCATAAACCATTTCATTAACAAGTTAACGGGTCGCATTACACTTAACCAAAACATCATTTAACAAACTACTAATAACCATTCACAACCATTATATCATTTACACTTGACCCACTTTTATATTAATAAAAAATACATGAACTAGGATTTGACATCAAAAGGAACACAAAAGACCCAAAGTAACATAATTATACCAAAATAGGATATTGACATTTGGGGGCTTCAACGTTTGTGATTCCTTAATCCAAAAGAAGGGTCCTTCACTTACCAAGCCAATCGACCAACCTTCTAAGTCATAACTATTCCTTCTCTTTACCTTTTTTTACGCCACTCGAACCTACACAAATACTAATAAATTATACCGTAAGCAAAACGCTTAGTAAGTACTTGACATAAACTACTTTCAAGTAAATTATAACTAATGATATCACTAGCCATAACACATTAAGGAGTATATCATAACATTCATACATACCTTTCACAAGCATAATAAATATGCTAACATTAACATTACTAGCATTGGATCCATTAAACATTCATACTCTTTATATAAAAACACAACAAACATCATAATTAACATTATGATATCATTTATAAGTTTAGTCAAGGTACTTACCTCACTTGAGTCTCTAAAGTCCTACTTGAACATAAGACTTGATTTCTTCTTGGCTTCCTACTTGTGAATTTACCCTAATAATAACTAATTAATGTTTAGAATCATAAATTATTAACTTTTAACCATTATACCCAAATTGGTAACATAAACCCTAATTTCTATATTGAACCATTACTTACTTGATGAAGGGTTTGAGATTAAAGACTCCTAATTGCTTGATTATCCTTCTTCTTTGATTAATTTCTTTAATTTGGAAAACCCTAGATTTTCCCTCTTTTTCTTCTTGGTGTCGATATAGAACAACCACACACACACATACACTTGAGTTTTCTGGAAAATGCCTGAATTATCTTATTCCTGATATTTAATTATTAAAGTTTATTAATTTGGCAACATTAGCCCTCTAAGTTTTATTCTTCCTATTTTTGGCACATAACTTATAATAATTTAACACTTATTTATTTCAACTTATGACTTTACCATTTTTTTATAACTTATATTCTAAATAATTAATTGAATACTATTATTTATAATATAAAATAATACCTTAACGGGCAATGGGCGTTACACTCACTTGGTAATATATAACATTCTTAAACTATACCTCAGAGCTATTATTGTCATATGCTCATAGCTTGTGTTAAAGTTAAAATCAGGACTACTAATAATCAACGTGTGAGTGTGATGTCTATATTAATGATTTTGATATTAATTTTAAATGGGGTGAATTGGGCTAAGTTAATTTTAAATGGATCGAATGCTAAGTTATTGTCGATCACAAGCTCTTGAATAATTATCATGGAGTATATTTTCAGTTGGTTAGTGCAAATACTATTAATATTTCTACTAATGAAAGAAAGTAACGATATATATTGGTGAAGATTAAATTATTTATGATTTTGATTAATGTTAATATTATAGATTTGTACGAGGAATTTTACAAAAATTATATATGTCATTTTCTTATGTAAATAGAGTTAACCTTATAATACATATTCTTTCATTATTGATTATATATATATATATATATATATATATATATTATTGCTTCATTCAAACCTAGCCTAAGTTTCATTAAGACCTCTTTCTGTTTGAAGCTACGATTTTATAAATCATTTCAGTAAGCTTATACATTTTTGTGTTTCAGGTTGTAAAGTACATAAGGTTAAATTTACTTGAACAATTCTACCTATCAATTAAATCATGTTTTAGTCAAATTATACTACTTTCTACATTTTAATTCAAACATAAAAGTGTTGATGCTAATAGGTACAAGGATTGGCTGGGTTAAAATTTAGGTGTAGCACTTGGAAGAAATACATGCTATTCATATATGATGCGACTATAAACCATTTGTCTGAACAATGGGTCAGTTTGGATACTACAAGTCAAACAAATAAATTTAAGAACTATTTCGGGTCAGCTCACCCGTTATATTATAAAAAATGACATGTTTCGACCTGAACACGTTGACCCATTACTGAAATCACCCATGCTGACACTTCTAGATTAAGGATACTTCAATGGAAAAAGATTTTGAGCTTAACCTTTCGAGTGTAGTGACTCAATACCATTTGGTGTAAATTCTCATAGTTATCACGCAACTGTATTTTTTGTTTTTTTTTTGGTTGTGCATAGTGTGGTTTCATATCTTATATACTTGTGCTCTTTAACTTACAACAAGGGAGACTTCTTGCTCGGGCAGGTGATGATGGTGGAGCTGCAGATATATTTAGGAAAGTATTAAGACTGTCATATAAGAGATAATACCAAGTGTGAAATCCTTATGCGACAACTTGGTTATGTTTTATGTGATCCTTATGAAACATGTACTACAAGGTGATATAGCCTCTTTATGCATAGGTTGTGTAAGTTTTTGAGCATGTGTTACTTTACATTTTGAACATTACATAGTAGGTGTTTAAGTAGCGCGTTTAGGGGCCGATTATTGAACACCTATTATCATTTTAAGATAATGTCACCCCAATAGCTTTATAAAACTATTCCTTTTATTAATGCAGGTTAAGTAGCAAGCTGGGAACAACAGCAGAACATGCCCTCTTATTAGTTGCGCACAACCAGGGATCACGGGTATAACTTCGGACAAGTAGGTTGTGTTCACGTATGATGATCTTTCTTAGCATGTGCAAAGAGTTGTTATCAAATCAAGATTTGTGTAATTGTTGTTATCATGTTTTAGCGTTGACAATGTGTTAGTTAATAAGAAACTTGCTCCACTTTTCTTTTGTAGGAATATGATTTCAGCTTAATTACGAGATTGTGATACAAATGCTCGAGATGTATATTAGTTATTAGAAGGAATTTATTTCATTAGCTTAAATAAAACCACCCAACCTAAAAATATATTGGCGAATGCTGGCTGCAAACTCAAAGAACTTTAACTTTGGTCTTGCAAGTGTTACCTTTAATGATACACCTACTGCAATATCCTGGACAATATGTCTCTAAATTTGATTATTGGTTAATGGATTTGTTCTCATTTATGTGTAAAACGCTAAGACATAGTGGGTGTTCGGAATGCGGTTTAGGATCAAGCAACCTCCTTGAGTAGTCTGAAACAATTAAACAAGTAGTCAAGAACATTACTAAGAAAAATACTGACAATTATTATTAAAAGATAGGAGAACAAATCCAATACTCACTGCAGAAAGTCTATACTAAATTTGATTTAAAACTAAACCTGGCGCATGAACATTACTTATAACTATAACGAGTGATTATATAAAATATTTTGAATATAAGTGATCAAATATAGAACACAAAATTAAAAACTAACGTAACCAAATTTGATTATGATTACTGACATCCGATGCACGTCAAGATTCATCTCTGGAATATTACTTTGGTGCATGAATCACCTCTAAAAACTAAACCTGTTGCATGAATCATCTCAACAATCGTCTATAGAACCTAAAACTGAACCCAGTGCATGAATCATCTCTAAAAAATAATAAAACTCCTCTTTTTAATACCAATTATATAACAACTAAGAAATTTTTACTACATAGCATTTTGCTTGAATAATGAAATAATCACATGTTTCGTCATTTCTTCCAAGCTAATACGGCAACAATCTTAGCCATCTCCTTCATAACACTATAACACTGGTAGCCCTTGCATAATTTATATGACCATTTTAACACTATAAACTGGTAGTCTTTGCATAACTTTTATGACCAATTTACCTCTTAGTTTATATCCAAAACTCCCTTTTTCTACATTTGAACTAAAATAATAAAAACAAACACCTAACTCCTTCAACATTTTATAATCTTACTCCAAAACACACTAATATACTAAAAAACTTCATATCAATCACTCACAATCACTAAAACCATTCTTCATACTTTACAACCCACCAACAAATAATAAAACAACAACATAAACTCAAATTCATCTCAGATGGTTGATAGTAGGTTTTAAGCAATAAAAGTGTGTGTGGTAAGAGTTGTTTGGATATAAATTTAGGGGTAAAATAGTCATAAAAATGCTTATAAATTTAGGGACTACCACATTTATGAAATGAAAATGTTAAGGACATATTTTTTTTAAAAATGTGAAACGTGCAATTTTGGTATAACCTCCAAGACAAACTGTGTAATTTACTTTGAAATATAATTTTCGATCTAAAAGCATTTTTATAAGTGAAGAAAACAACATATGCACATTAGGTTTTCTTATTTCTAATCCAGCAAATAAAACCAATTGAAACATGTTAAGTTGTTTGGTTATAATAAATATTTAAAAAGTTTAGAAAAAAAAATCATGCGTGTACGGGTATTATAACTAGTTCTAACTAAAAACATTGACAATATCATATAGTACAAACTAGGGATGGCAATGGGTCGGGGAATTTCGGGGATCATGTTTTCCGTCCCAATCCCCAATCTCAATATCCATCCCCATCCCCGGTCCCATACCCGACGGGGATTAAAATTGAAATCCCATCCCCGTCCCCATCGGGGACGGGGATCCCCATCGGGGAATCGGGGATTTTTTTTCTCACGTATAATTAAATCTTTTGTAATTATCTAACTTCATATTTTTTTTGCACTTGACAACCGTAACATCTAACAAAGTATAATAAGCATTGAAATAGAATATAGGAATTAGGAAATTAAAGATACATAACTTCAAAAATAGTTTTGTATACTTCATACATGCATCAAAAATTTAAGACCTGCTGAAACAAAAGTATAAGTCTACAAGTCAATTTGTGAAAACTACAAAGTGACGTTTAAACTTAACATTTTTGGGTATGGGTATGGTTATCCAGAGGGTATTACCATCCCCGCCCCCATCCCTGTTTCTAATATCGGGGATTCCCATCCCCGTTCCCATCCTCGGTCAACTCGGGGATTCTCCGGTCAAAACGGGTTTGGGTATCGGGTCCCCATCGGGTACTGGTTTTATTGCCATACCTAGTACAAACCTATAGTATGATTCTTTTCTAATAAACAATCAAAAGAAATGAAACAATAGCGTTTGATCATGATGTTGTTTTTATATAGATAGTATACTTGTTACAAAAGGACCCGTTCACAATAAAACAATGATAAAAACTAAACAATCATGTTTAGACATGAGTATAGGTCTTTAAACCATTTCCTTTGTTGTAATTCGATTACATGTCATAAATGACGTCTCTCTACTTTCATTTTTTGTTGTTCAATTTTTAGTTACGGTGGACCTTTCCTTCAGAATTTCTGAAGTGGCTTTCGCAATTGTTTTCACTGCCGGTTACAATGAGTTTTTACATAGAATTTTATTGGTGGGCACAACATTGCAATTTTAATTGGTGTAGTTATTTGAACGGTTGTTTAATTTACTTAAAAAAAATATAAAAAGAGTTTTTTTTTTTGTTATTTAAATGAAATTGATGCATGAATGCAAGGATTTGCTTTTTTTGTTATGTTACGCTCTCTTTTTGATGTAATGAAAGTAACATACTATTTTCAAATGAGCTTCATGGTAATAATTTGGTTTATAATATACATATGATATGTTTCGTGTTTTTTTAATGTATATATAACAACGGATTTGAAAATAAAATAACAAAGTAAACAGAAAAATTATCCCATAGTGAAAAGAGACGATACTTAATGAAATTGCTAGAATGTTGTTAGTGTTCAGATCAACCTTAACATATCGGCTACCTCATTTACCCGACATCCGATGACTCAATGTTACATATGCAAAACCGTTATTTGACTTGGTGTTATTAAGGGTAAAATCGTACAAAGATTTAGCTAAACATGACTATTTTTAGCTAATACTCTCTTATATCATTTCAATCTTTTTAATATTATTATTTAAAAACACTATGCCGGATTTGAAAACTAAATTAAAATATTAGAAATAACTGGTATTGTTTCACGAAAACTACACCATTAAAAAGGTGAGGTGAGACGACAAAATTTTTCTAAAGAAAACACGATTATTCTATGAGATTTTATATATATATTTGGTACCAATAAACCAGAAAATATCTATAGCTTTAGTAAAACTAGTATTAGCTAGCAGCGGTAGTTGTGTTTTTTTTTAATGTTTGATAATATAATTGTAGTTGAAATCATAAAGTGTAAAAGAGCTCATATTTACTCAATGTTCATAATTACTACTTTATCGAGCGTTAAAAAATGATCATTTCAAGAAAAATAATAAAACTAATTGCTATTAGCCAAACGAGCTATTAAAAAATCACCAAATAACTCAGTTAGAGCTCAATGTTACTATATGTGTTCGGGATGATTAGTGCCAATAGTATCGGCTAGGGATGATTAGTGCCACAAACTACAAACCACAGGGATGATTTTTGCAGTTTACTCTAAAAAATAATATTAATTATTTTATTATTTTTCATGTCATCTAATATGACACCAAATCTCACACTGCACCTCAGTGTCATCGGGTATGACATGAAAGATAATAGAAATTGGTTTGAGTTGTTTGGCGGTGGACTCAAACCTCATGAATTAGTCGATCAAAAAATTAGGGGGTGTTTGATATGTTGTGATGAATCACAATGGGTATGAGTTTCGGAATGATATGGAATGACAATAGGTATGATTAAGGGTGCGTCTCGTATGGGGTAATGGTAATGGTGGAATGACTATCACAATAATAAATGGTGTTTGGTACCTTTATAGTGGAATTATATATTAAAATGAAAGCCCAATATCCTCACTCATCCAAACTAGGCCAACTAGGTGGGATATCCTTTCTCTTCATTTTATCTTCTTTCTCCAACAAAACAAGGCAAACAAATCTTTATGTCATCACATCCACCACATCAATTAGTCAGTTTGTGTGCTCATATCTCATATTCCTCTCTCAGCCAACAAGGTAATTCGCTTAAATCCTAATTTCTTTCTTTTTAATCTTTAAATTTTCAACAAAATTGAAAAATCAATGTGACAACAGTTACCATGGCTTGATTTTCTCTAGTTGTATATGTTTTAATTTCTTAGCCCTTTGGTGTTTAACTTGCAATTTGGTTCATTGTTTTGCATCTAATCATTTTAAAATACCTGTATATAATAAATCAATTTTACCAAATTACAATATTTTTGTAGCATTATCTTATTTTGGAACCAGTATATTAAATGTGTGAAGTTAGCGGCAACAATTTTGGGTCCTTCACACCTTGTTTGAGTCTCAAAATGTGAAAATAGGTATGTTTAATAGTAGGAGAGAGCGATCAGGTCATTGACAATTATGTGTCTCTCGGTTTCTCGTGAAATTCGTCTTGTTCTTTTGAATGATGCACATGTTGTGTTCCAGTGGTGGTAGGTAGTTGTTGCTCCACGACTAATGTAATTAGATTTTGGTAGTTCGGTATAGTCGTCTATAGTTATAAAGGCTGTTGGAGTGCTAATATTTTCGCTTTAGCTAGTGTGCACACAATATTATGCTTTTTTGTCTTATGGATCTGTCACTATTATTTCCTATTTGGAATGTTTAAATTGATCCATGTTAATATTTTTTAAGCTTAACTCAATTGACAAACTTCGAATGTATTCATGTGTAATGTAAATAATATATCTAGATGGTAACTGTTTTCTTTTTAAATTTGTGATTCTGAGATCAAATTCAAGTCATAGATGGTTGTTTATTCTCTTTATGTCGTGTTTATAAAATATGATTGATTGTCTTATCAACGTGAAAGCAAGAAATATGAAGTAAGAAGTCAAGAACGAAAGAAAAAAGAAGAAAAAACAATAAATGTAAAAGTTTGATTCCAAACCCATATTCATCAAACCAAACAACATTATTGGAAATGATATATAAGGGTGCGTTTGGTATGTTGTTATGAATCACAATGGGTATGGCTTTCGGAATGATATGGGATGACAATAGGTATGATTAAATATACCATTTCCAATAATGTTGTTTGGTTTGATGAATATGGGTTTGGAATCAAACTTTTACATAAATGGTTTTTTTCTTCTTTTTTCTTTCGTTCTTGACTGCTTACTTCTTATTTCTTGCTTTCATGTTGATAAGACAATCAATCACATTTTATAAACCCGACATAAAGAGAATAAACAACCATCTATGACTTGAATTTGATCTCAGAATCACAAATTTGAATAGAAAACAGTTACCATCTAGATATATTATTTACACATGAATACATTCGAAGTTTGTCAATTGAGTAAAGCCTAAAGAATATTAACATGGATCAAAACATTCCAAAAATGAACAGATCCATAAGACAAAAAGTAGAATATTGTGTGCACACTAGCTAAAGCGAAAATACTAGCACTCCAACAGCCTTTATAACTATAGACGACTATACCGAATTACCAAAATCTAATTACATTAGTCGTGGAGCAACAACTACCTACCACCACCACTAGAACACAACATGTGCATTATTCAAAAGAACAAGACAAATTGCACGAGAAATCGAGAGACACATAATTATCAATCCTGGTCGCTCTCTCCAACTATTAAACATACTTATTTTCACATTTTGAGACTCAAACGAGGTGCGAAGGACTGAAAATTGTTGCCGCTAACTTCACACATCTAATATTACTCTGGTTCCAAAATAAGATAATGCTACAAAAATATTGCAATTTGGTAAAATTGATTTATTATGTGCATGTATCTTAAAATGATTAGATGCAAAATAATGAACCAAGTTGCAAGTTAAACACCAAAGGGCTAAGAAATTAAAACATAAACAACTAGAGAAAATCAAGCCATGGTAACTGTTATCACATTGATTTTTCAATTATGTTAAAAATTTACTCGATTAAAAAGAAAGAACTTAAGGTTTAAGCTAATTATCTTGTTGGCTGAGAGTGAACTATGAGATATGGGCACACAAACTAACTAATTGGTGTGGTGGATGTGATGACATAGCTTTGTTTGCCTTATTTTGTTCGAGAAAGAAGATATAATGAAGAGAGGATAAAAAGATTCGAAATGAATGAGTGAGGATATTGGGCTTTCACTACAATATATAATTTCACTATAAAGGCACCAAACACCATTTATGATAGTCATTTCCACCATTACCCCAAGACAAAAACTATTAAACTAATTGAGAAAATTCCCAAAAGGGCCTTCCGTACTAGTGTGTTTACATGTTTTGGTCAAAAGTTGTTTCAATTTCCAAAATGGTCATGCTCTACCGCTCTACTGCTCTACCATACCCATTGCTCGACACGTGGCATTTGCAAGTACAAGCTTTGATTTTTAAGTTTTGGCTTAAATGACATATATACCCTTATTCTTATTTCTTTTCTCTCTCCTCTCAAATATTCCCTCACCATTATCACTTCATCAGTCTATCACCACCACTGCTCCATCACCGCTGCTTCACCGCTCCATATCATTTGTAACATATAATTCATCAAGCGGGCATGTATGAAGCCCAAGGAGCAGAAACAAAGAAGAAAGGCAAAAAGAACTATGAGTGTCTACTTATTCGTGTAACTATATATTTTCTTTTTTCTAGATCGTATATTGTCTTTACATTGGGATTCCTCCATTTTGATACATAATATGCAACAAATTAAAAAAAAGATGACCAAGATTAACCCACATATTGTTGAAAAGTCAAAATTGAGTATATTATTACTGTCATCATAATCAACACTTCAACAGTTCCTTACATCAATCATACATAAAAACATTTTAAGGACAGAAAAATGAGTGTTTTTAGGTGAGCCCAACCCGCCCTTATGAAAAATGACATGATCTAAGGCTCTAGCTGCCTCTAGTTTATGGTGTAGATGAAGAGGCAATAATAGCATAGAGGAAAGTGGAGTAACCTTAGATGTATGGAAGAAATTCTCAGTAGCCAAAAAAATTATGTTTTCTTGAGCATTTGGACTATGACAGAAGGTGGTGTTAATAAATAGAGTAGGTGGAGGTAGGTGGTGATGTTAATA
>BQNB010038807.1:0-48500 GCA_026074375.1 Tanacetum coccineum | reverse complement strand
ACATCAATGAATGTCACTTTGTATGCTTCATTTATCCTATATAAATAACCTATTTTATATAATTATTTTAAAGAATTGTTACTTAATCGTTTGTATTTGAGAATTATAGTAATTATGAAGTACTTGGTGAAGATTAGCAAAAAGGCACGCATTCTGGAGCTTAAAGGAAGACATTTGAAGATTACTGTTCTGACATCTGATACGTCGTATCAATTAAGGAAGATATGGCGTATATGTGCCTGCACTTCACAAAAGACCACGAAGGAAACAAGATCAATACGTCGTGTCAAGGGAAGACCAATACATCGTATTTAAGCTATGGAAATAAAATATTCTAGAAGATATCAAACGTGGTCCCTACTCCAAGAAACCCCCGATATGCCACATTGACCTCTGTCAATACGCCGTATCGACCTTTTTCCAGACCTTATAAATAGAAAACTCAAAAATGAGTTTTCAGTGTGCTAAATCATATTTTCGATACCTAAACCACAAAAGTCGATTTTCAGAGGAGAAGAGGTATTGCAACGTAATTAATTCCATATGAAACAACTTGTAATCTCCTATACTCTTGTAATCGTTTAGTTTTTGGTATCATTCGTTAACTCGGTTAGTTTACCTTGGCTAAATTATTACTCTTGTATTGATTATGATGTTTGAAGGATAATATTATGACGTTTGAAGGCTAATACCTTCAGGTATTAGCCATTATTATGAAGATCTGAATGTTCGGTTTGTTTATCTCGATTGCTTAATTTATCGTTGATTGCTTGTTTATGTTTATCAGTTTATACTTGTTTACGTGTTTTTGTATGCGACCTATCATTCAACTTGATCTAGTGATACAAACCAAGTAATCTAGATGCCGGGATGGCTCTCTATATAGTGATTTATACATCTAGACCAATAGGATCACAAATAACGACCTATCTTTTCCCTTAGATTGTAAACTTAGTTGGTCCGGCAGGTGACCCCAGGGATCAACGAGTACGTTCTCAATTAATTAGTAAAGACTTGGTTAGTGGACTACTAGTGTATGAATTGCCATTAAGCTGTAAGTGGGTAAAGTCTCTATGAGCTAGGGTTTAACAAGTTCACCATTGCTTTAATCCCTAAGATAGATTATAATTAGAAAATAAGGATGCTTTATGTGGATGTGTTTAATTGTAACAGAATTCTACATGTCTAGGTTTAAGGAAGAAGTACTGCCTTAATCTTAAGAATGATATGCCACCTTGAGATAACTAATCATTGCACTAAATAAATAAAACAACGTTCTGATTGGACTAATAATGGTCAATACAGTTTTCTTATATTTGGTTAGATCGCTCTTTTATCTTTTGTTAAGTTTCTTGCGTGTGTTTTAGTGTCTTAAGTTGATTTTAGTCACCACAAAACCTGTGCCAATCTCTCAGGCTAAAAAACCCCTTATTTGTTAGATTTATGCTTAACAAAGGTTTAGCATAGGTTTGACATAGAATAGAATTAACTTAGTTTAGATAACTAAAATATTAATAAATTGAAAAATTGTTTCTCGCTTTTAGTGATTGACATCCTACTTACCATGAAACTCCCATCTGACCGGGTATACTGCCCATGAAAGTGTTGTTTTAGGTAAAGTCGACAAAATATAAATTTAAAACTTGAAAGCATAAATTATACCTACACGATATCACCATCAAGTTTTTGACGCCGTTGCCGGAGAGTGAAAATTTAATCTTGATTTTTATTTAATATTTTGGTTTTTAACATTAGATTAGATCTAACCCTTAGGATTAGTGTAATTTAGATTATTGTATAATTTTTTATATTCTATATATTTGTCTTTAATTGTTTGCTTGTATATTTGCTTAGTTTAGTTATTTGTGTGTTTAGTTGTTTTCTCTAATACACTGTTCTGGTCGATAACGTAATATGGCATATCGACTTCCATTGATGTGTCATTGTGCGTAGGTAATTTATTGTTCAATTTTTACTATTTATATTTTGCCGACTTTACCTATTAACTAACACTAACGGGCAGTGTACCCGATTAGTTGTAGGTTCGTTGGTAAGTAGGGTGTCGATCACTAAGAGCGAGTGTTAATACATAAATCTATCAGTATTTTAGTTATCTAAGTTAGTCCTAATTATTCCTAGTTAAATCTATCTTAACCTAAACTAATTGAAAGGAGAGTTTTCAGCCTAAGAGACTGGCACGAGTTTGGGTTTACCTAATCTAAAAGATGACAGTTAACACACACAAGTTGATAAACAAAAGATAAAAAAGCGATCAAGCCTAATGTAAGAAAAACGTGTTAGCCAGTTTAATCTAATAAAACGCATGAATTGTTTATTTGTACAATGATTGTTTTATTTTGTTGGTGATATATCATTCTTAAGCTTAGGTGAGACTTCTCCCTAAACTCTAGGTTTATATTCCAGTCAATTCTGTCACAATTAACCTAAACACGCATAAAGCATTCACAAGTAATTATAATATATCTAGGAGATAATAATGGTAATAATATTGAAACCTAGCTCATTGAGGCTTTACTAACTTATTCCTTAGCGGCTATTTATATACTAGTAGTCTACTGTCTAGATCTTTGCCTAAGGAATCAGAATGTTATGTTTAATCCTAGGTCACCTGCTAGTCTACCTATTTACTAAACCAAAGGCAAAGACATGTCAATATTTATGATCCTATTACTCTAGATATATAAACAACTATATGTAGTTCTATCCTGGATTCTAGATAACGCGGTATTTGTATTATTAGATCCAGTTGAATGATAGGTTAAACACATACTTAAGCACATAAACGAGTATGAAGTGATAAACATAATCAACGCGAAACAAATAAGTAAACAATCGTTATAAACAAAATCAAAACATTATATTATCATAAACATGGTAATACCTAAAGGTAATAGCCGATAGTCATTGTAACAATGCACATATTCATAGATGACCGATTAAACATAAAGCTAACCGAACGCGTATAAAGAGTGTAGAAATTACAAGAGTTTTTCTATGGATTGGAGCACTTTGCAAGACTGATGACATCAAATAACATCACTTTTATAGCATAATTTATCCCATGAAAATAACCCATTTTATATAATTATTCCAAAGAATTGTTACTTAATCATTTGTATTTGAGAATTACAGTAATTATGGAGTACTTGGTGAAGATTAGCAAAAAGGCACGCATTATGGAGCTTAAACGAAGACATTTGAAGATTACTATTCTAACAACTAATACGCCGTATCCATCAAGTAAGATACGGCGTATCTGTGCCTACACTTCACAAAAGACCACAAAGGAAACAAGATCAATACGCCGTATCCAGGGAAAACCAATACGCCGTATTCAAGCTATAGAAATTAAATATTCCGGAAGATATCGAATGTGGTCCCTACTTCAAGAAACCCCCAATACGTCATATCGAAGCCTTTCGATACGCCGTATCGACATTTTTCCAGAACTTATAAATAGAAAACTCAAAAATGAGTTTTAAGTGTGCTAAATCATATTTTTGATACCTAAACCATAAAAGTTGATTTTCAGAGGAGAAGAAGAGCAGAAGAGGTCTTGCAACGCAATTAATTACATAGGAAACAACTTGTAATCTCCTATACTTTTGTAATCGTTCAGTTTTTGGTATCATTCGTTAAATCGGTTAGTTTATCTTGGCTAAATTATTACTTTTGTATTGATTATGACGTTTGAAGGCTAATACCTTTAGGTATTAGCCATTATTATGAAGATCTGAATGTTTGGTTTGTTTATCTCGATTGCTTAATTTATCGTTGATTGCTTGTTTATGTTTATCAGTTTATACTTGTTTACGTGCTTTTGTATGCGACCTATCATTCAACTGGATCTAGTGATACNCACGAATTTAAAAGTTGGACGACACAATGGCAAAAAAAATAGTTGTCTACATACAATGACAAAAAATGACAAGTATAATATATTTTTAAGCAATTAACCCTAAAATAAGCTACTACAAAAGGTTTTTATCGTGATTTATAAATTATAAACAAATCAAAACTTCATTTGATACGCATGAGGTCACGGTTGTTGAGGCGGTGAGTAGTCTCCGGTGAAATCGAGTGATGCGAATACAACAAAACTAAGCTTTGTGATTTTGATTTGATCCAATTAGGAAGTAGTGATTTGATCATTTGATGCATGAGAATAGTAAAGACTATCAAAAACTCTAGTCCCACATCGGTTAAAGGAAAAACATTTCATTCATTTATATATTTTGCCGTGCATAAAATGTTCGGTTTGGGATTAAGACCATGTTGTTATAGAATTTGGTGGATTATAAATATAAAAAAGTTAATTACCTAAAAATGTATTATATTTAGACACTAAACTTTTGAATTCGTGTTATTGTGTGTATTTAGTGATCATTTTAACCGTTACTTTTTTCAAATTTCGAAGGGTAAAATGATCATTTTAAATGAAAAAATAGCCACAAAATAGACACAATAACACGTATTCAAAAGTTTGGTATCATAATGACAAAAAAATAGTACTCTACACACAATGACAAAAAATATCAAATATAATACATTTTTAAGCAATTAACTAAATATAAAATGACGAAAAAAACATTCAAACAAAAGCACGAGTATTGTTTAAATGGTCTAACCGACTAACTATAATAATTAGCTATTTTACAAACTCAACCTCCTTTCAAAAGCTACTTCAAAAATAGGTATTTTACAAACTCAACCTCCTTTCAAAAGCTACTTCAAAAAGGTTTCAAAATAAGAACTTGTGAATTTCGAAAGCTCCTAAATGTTTGTAGTAAAACAAACTTGTTTTTGTAAGCTAGCTTAGGTAAAGTGTTACTTCTAGATTTGAGCAGTAAAAAACGTTGCAATTAATTATGATTAAGTTGTTACGAACTTATGACCATATATGTTTTTGGTTTTTATGCATGAAGTAGCATACTTATACTGTATAGGGTGTTTCCGAGATGAATATTGTAGATGTTTGTTGTGAAAATGATTTATAAAACATAAGTTTATACATCATTAGTGAATACTAAACTTGAACTAAGCTCACAAGTAGTGACTACGGTGGATGAGGTGACGGTGGTGGAAGTGCCAAGTACTCTCAGGTGAAAACGAGTGATGCGGATACAACAAAATTAAAGTTTGTGATTATGATTAGATCGAACTAGGAAGTAGTGATTTGATCATTTAATTTGATGCATGACAAGAGTGAAGACTGTAATAAAAATTCTAGTCCCACATCGGTTAAACAAAATACTTTTCATTCGTTTATATACTTTGTCGTGCATAGAACGTCCAAGTTGGTGTTAAGACTATATAGCTTCTCGTTTGATGATGTTGTTATATTCATATTGTATCATCTAATAAGAAATACATGAGGTAATATAGGTATCCTTCCAAGTCATATGAACATACTCGATAATATTTTTCCTACAAACAAAACAGTAAGGCTTACTGAGGGAACTGTTTTTCTTTTTTATTGTGAGTTTACATTATTGGCCATGTTCATATGAGATACTACTCGACTACAACCCTTTTAAGCTAAAAACGGCGGTGTGGCTAACAATTGAAAAACTTCGCAACTCGTGTGAGAAAGAACATTGAAACATTTGATGCATTTCCTGCAATTATGAAGTTTAAGTCAAATACTAAAACTATAGTGACCACTCAACTATCAATGTTATGATTATTTCACGAATAAACTCCATTTGCCATTTTTCATTTTGATTAATTTGATCAAATCAACTTTTAACATAAACTGTACATTAAACAAAATGTTGGGAATGTTATTATAAGAAGTGGAAAGTCAAGTGTTTTTGAACTTACGTATAAATCGGGTATGATTAAGTTGTTACGAACTTACGACCATATATGTGGATTGGTTCTTATGCATAAAGTAGCATACTGTAGTTGGATACGCAATATACAACTAGAAATGTGTGAGCCTATGTTTCACAAAATATATTTAAACGGTCATTAGTTTTCGTTAGACGCTTAACTAACTTTATATATTCGTTTAATAAAAAAAGAAGGACTTAAAGTGTCGGGTTTGTAAAGTGTGGGATTGAATGGAAAGACTTGGATTAGGGTTGAGGTGCTATATAAACACCTCATACCTCTTCTCATATTGATCGTCCTATTTTTTCACAAAGTCCCTCACAGCAAACGAATCCATATGACATAAAATATATCATCACTAAAAGCAAATTTGTTTCCTTTTCCTGGTCCTATCTTACGGCAAATTACAAACACCAATAAAGGTGCTTTTGTTTATTTGTTTAATAAAAGTAGTAAAACAATAACTATAATCTTTGTTTGGTTCGTTATTCTTTTCTTAAGCAATCAGACGGATACCTCTTACGGTATCTGATTGTGGCGTTAGAATAAGAACAGGACACGTGGTGTTTAGTTTACGTGAAATCAAGGCTGTCAAGATCGCGATTCCACCTGGGATCGTTTTTGTCTTTACAAGATCGAGATCGTAAGATCGGATCGAGATCGTAAGATCCTACCAATTTATCATGTTCTGTAAGCAACGGATAAACGAGTCAAACTAATTTTATTTCTACTCATCATCAAATATAAATTTATATAATATCATCTTGAAAATGTCAAAGTTCAAATTTAAAATAACAAAGTAAAAGTAAAACACAAAAAAGTCAAGTTTCAATTGTCACATTCACGATTTAGCGGAGTAAAACTACATAACATGCGTAATAAACGTCTCAAAATAAAGTATTTCACTAGTATCACTACAATTAAGCAATCTGAATTAAAACTTAATGGTTAATAGTTAAAACTATAAAAAAGGTAAAAGAAAAAACAACAATTACTTGTATGAAATTTTTTGCTTAAGGTAACTAGAACACGAGAAGAAGAACCCTCATTTGTTTCATGTAATTTCAATTTGGAGAAAGTAGATAATTAGGTTTATTGATTAAAAAATCTAGGAATGAAACGTCAATACTTGTTACTGAGATCAGCGGACTCGTATTGTTCTTTTTTGGGCCTAAAAAAAGTAAGGGGCTAGTAAGTATGTAAGTCAATAAGTTAGTAACTTGGTAATTTGGTAAACTCGTATCGACACGCGATCCTACGATCTTACGCGCGAGTTTACGATCCTACTTGCGATCCTACCTCTGATGCGATCCTACACGATTTTATCAGGTGGACACGTAAGATCGTACGATCTTACGTGTAAACTCGCGAGTTTGACAGCATAAACTGACATTTTTTTTATTTTCGAATGAGAGTTGACACAAAAAGGAATGAGTATTTCTGCATTAACCCACACAAAAATCGAATTCAACTTAACCTATATTTTTTAATTTTACGTACTCTTTAACCATTTCTAAAATCCCTAATTTGTTTCGTCAATATTAATTCACTAACGTCAAAATGATATTAAATTTCGAAATCAAACAACTAAGACGAAGCGCTATATTTCTAGCGATCTCCAATACGTTTTTTAATAATAACGAGTCTCATTTTAATCATTGCAGCGTATTCAAACTGTGTTTTTGGAGATGTATTTCCATATATTGTGATTTTATTCGTTTCGTGTTTGAGAATGTCGACGATGATCCCGATTGCATTTGCACAAAGAGCTACGGCTTTGACGATTATTAATACTCCTACCGAAACACGAGCTGTTGGTACCCTTATTCGACGTCACCAAAGGGTATTTATCTACGTCGACTTTCATAGATTTTGTAGTAAGAAAATGATATGATCATTTTAACAAAAGCCTAGCTATTATTGTATGTAATGAGTAATTTTTATGTCATTATGTTTATGACTAGCATAGTTGGCATGCATAATGGTAGTTAAAATAGGATGTTAAACTATTCGGAATATGTTCCGTCCGCCACATCACCTTTTTAACGCCTCCTGTAATTATACGTACATCGTTTACGCTGGCCAAACATGATTTAGTAAGAATCCGTAGTAATCAAATGTGGTACCAGATAATATGCGTTGATATGAATTTATCCAAAGGAAAAAGAAACTACGAATGTTAGATAACATGATTTTGGCAGAATCATGTGAACTAGAAACCAACTGGTCTCCTTACCTTATCAAGAATGGTTTGCATTATTAAATGCAGCTTATAGAGTGCTGATAAGGGAACCATCTGAAAGACTAGTGGCCGGTCTGCAACTAAGATTCTTATGACATGCTAACCAAGAAGTTATAAATAGTTCCTTATGGCAAGTTATTGGCCATGTGGCAAGACGATGCTGCAAGCCTGCAACTAATCTCATATGTAGAATTTCTCATTAGTTTTCATTTACGAATGGGCTAATGACTTGAAAATGTATTCAACTTGTCATTTTTTTTTATATGTAAGTAGCCACTTCTTTTGTTATTGTATGTATCCAACTTGAAAATTCATCATATTATATGTAGTCTGTTACCTCACATTTGCAACGTTAGTCCATTTAACTAACTGCAACGTTAGTCCATTTTATTTTTTTTATTTCGGTTTCAGTTTACGATCAATAATAAAAAAAAATGTAAAAAATTATTTTTTTTATTTCGGTTTAAGTTTAAGAGCAATAATTAAAAAAAAATTAAATTTTTTTATATCGGTTTCAGTTTACGAGCAATAATAAAAAAATAAAAAAATTTTAATTTTTTTTTAATTCGGTTTTCAGTTTACGAGCGTAATAAAAAAATTAAAAAAAATTATTAATTTTTTTTAAATTTCGGTTTCATTTCACAGCAATTCATAATAAAAAAAAAATTTTAATTTATTAAATTTTTTTAATTTCGGTTTCAGTTTACGAGCAATAATAAAAAAAATTTAAAAATTATATTTTTTATTTCGGTTTAAGTTTAAGAGCAATAATTAAAAAAAAATTAAAAAAAATTAAATTTTTTTTATATCGGTTTCAGTTTACGAGCAATAATAAAAAAAATTAATTTTTTTTTATTTCGGTTTCAGTTTACGAGCGATAATAAAAAACAATAAAAATTAGTAATTTTTTTTAATTTTCGGTTTCAGTTTACATTATAATAAATTTTTTTTTAAATTTATGAAATTTTTAATTTCGTATCATTTATACGAGCAATAATAAAAAAAAAAATTTAAAATTAATTTTTTTTTATTTCGTGTTCAGTTTACAAGCGATTATAAAAAAAATAAAAATATTAATTTTTTATTTCGTTTCATTATAAACGACAATAATAAAAAAAAAATAATTTATTAAATTTTTTAATATCTTTTATTATTGCTCGTAAACTGAAACCGAAATAAAAAACGTGTATAAACCATGTATAAAATGTGTGTAAAAACGTGTATAAATTTTAAAATAACTTGAAAATATATTTTTGTAACATAACTGAATTTTGAGTTAATTGCAAACAGTCGTTAGCATAAAGGACTAACGTTGCAACTGTTCGTTAGTTAAATGGACTAACGTTGCAAATGAGAGGTAGCAGACTAAATATAATAGGTCGAATTTTCAAGTTGGATACATACAATAACAAAAAAAAAGATGGCTACATACAATAACAAAAAATAACAAGTTGGATATATTTTCAAGTCATTAGTCTTAGCCCATATTCATAGTTCTGTTTCAATATTCGACTTTGGTATTCATCGAGTAGTCTAAACTTCTTTCCATCAATCAAGCTGTCTCAACTAGGATGTAGTGTTTGTGATGATAAATGAGTGAATGTGTGATTGGAAGTTGGAACAATGAACTAGTAATTTACGTAGGTAGTTTCAAGAAAATCGTGTAGTATCGAGTAGTCTAAACTTCTTTCCATCAATCAAGCTGTCTCAACTAGGATGTAGTGTTTGTGATGATAAATGAGTGAATGTGTGATTGGAAGTTGGAACAATGAACTAGTAATTTACGTAGGTAGTTTCAAGAAAATCGTGTAGTATCGAGTTTTTAATGCTCATATGTTTTTGTAATCTATTCACAATAATACTATTATTTAGTCTACTTACTGGTTGCTTAATCTCCTTCGAGATGATTAAGTGCTAGAATGTCTTTTGGGGAATGACATGTATTTGTATAACTGCATGCAAATTTATGTCGGATTAACTCTGTTATTACTTAACAGATTAGGTACAACAAGTGGATACGGTGGACCCGATTTGCATTCCTAATACATGCTAGCATTCTTGGAACAAGTTCCTTCGTGATCAACGTTTCAAATTTTTTTTTTGGAAGATCGTACTCCAGATGAGTGTATATTAGGTAAACTTGAGGGCCCTAAAAATTAGATTTCTCTGTCTTGCTAGTTCTATCCAGTTGTTGCTTTGTTCGAAATTCAAAAAATAAACAGCTATAGAAGCTCGATTAAATTCTTCTAAAAAATTACTACTTAAAGTGTTATAAATGGCTTACAATCCCTAACGTTGTTGTTTTTGCAGTGCTTCTTTCAAATAACACTACGTGGCTGCATAGTATAGTGGTGGTTTTTATTATCATGACGTGTTTGGTCACAGCGGTACAATGTTTTTCGGGATCTGATATCTTAAGATGGAGGTCTTTCTACTCCAACGAAAACAAAGCATGAAACGTCTTATCGAGAGTATTTGACATGCATTAGTGAGCATTGTGGCTCGCTGGACGTGTCAAATACTTGTATGCTTCTGCACTTCTGCTTGGCCTATGAGTCCTGAAACTCTTATGCATTATGTTAAATATTTTTCTTAATTCGCATGCTCCAGGACTGTAATGGATGAAGATGAAGTTTTCTCAGTGGCCCAGTTACGGGGTGACCTTGTTTCTTACCGTGCATCTGGGAAAGGACATCTAGAACTTTTGGCAGGTCTGGCTTTTTCTACGTCGAACACCAATTCCATCTGATAAAAAGGGTTTTTTGTAACATTTTCTTAGAAGATAGTTTGTCTATCACCATGTGCCACATCCAAAGTACTTGTAATTTATTATTACGGAGTAGTAATTTTTGAGATGATAATTGTAGTTAATTATCCATAAACCCCTAAAACCTAAGTAGAAGATGGGTATTTATGCACGGTACAAATTGTTAACACCAAATAACATGCTCCTTTTACTGTGATCAACATCTGAGATATCCGAAGCATGTTATAGCTACTATTTTGCATAACTTGATTTCTGATTCTATCCAGGGTTGGCTTTATTGAGAAGGGAAAGCCTAATGCCTAAAGTTCAAGTGGAAACTGTGGAGGCACCTACAGAACTGATTCAAGGAGCTATTGATTTTCATCCTTTTGCTGAAGCTGCATATACGGTATTTTCAGAGCTAAGGTTTTTTTGAAATTTATTATAAGAATGTCTTAATACTAAGGGGGTGTTTGGGAGTGCGTTTAGAGATGGATTATCTGATTATTTCGTTTTCAAAACGTAATAATCTGTTTCATAGTGTTTGGCAACCACAATTTGAAAAACTAATATCTGCGTTTTGATACCGCTAAAACGTGGTTTTTGAAAAAGGGTAAAGGGCCGTTTATTACCAACTTTACTTGTTCATTTGTACCGTAATGACCAAGCTTACTTTTTTTGTACACATGACACCTATTTTACTTCAAATTTTGTTTGACACACCAAGAGCACAACTGTTACTGACACGCGCAGACACGTTCCACAGCTGGCAAAAATATCATAAGTAAAATCCATTTATTACCAACATACTTTCTCATTTGTACCGTAATGACCAACTTACTTTTTTTCGTACTCACTACACCCACGTACATTCAAATTTTGTTCGATATCACCTAATATTCTACCAGAAAAATACTAATTACCCTTGGTCTTCTTAACATATTTTTACAATTATAATTTTTTTTAATCTTAATTTTTTAAAAAGTACTTTAACAAAAAATAATTTTTTTAAATCATAATTTTTTAAAAAGTACGGATTTAAAAAAAAATTATTTTTTAAAAATTTTGTACTTGTAAAAAATTACTTTTTTAAAAATTTCGTACTTTGATAAGTAATTATTCTTTTTTAAAATTTCGTACTTTATAAAATCTTAATTTTTTTTAAATCAAAATTTAATTTTTTCGACTTTTTTTAAACTTTTAACAATGTTTTTTAAAGTTAAGAAAAAATAAAAAAGTTAAAACTTTTTTACTTTTTACTTCGAATATTTTTTACTTTTTTTATCTTTTTCTTAACTTTTGAAAAAATCTAATTTTTTTCGTAGAAAAAAAATTAACTTTTTTTTTTGAAAAAAAAATAATTTAAAAAGTACGAAAAGATCTAAATTTTTTAAAAAAATTAAGATTTTAAAAAGTGCGATTTTTTTTAAAAAAAAAATTTAAATTTTTTGTACGTAGTACGAAAAAAAGTAAGTTGGTCATTACGATACAAATAAGAAAGTAGGTTGATAATAAATGACCTTTACCCGCACATTTTCGGGTAAGTAAGTGCCAAGGTGGAGTGTATTAGCACATTTGGAGAAAAAATAAATTAAATTAATGACGTGGAAAATTTAGCCTCCATATGGGTAAACATTATCACAAAAAAAAAAAACCCAAAAAATAAAAACCCCCAAGTATCGTATGGTGTTAATGTGTACAAAAAAAAGTAAGTTGGTCATTACGGTACAAATGAAAAAGTAAGTTGGTAATAAATGGCCTTTACCCTTTTGAAAAAGTACCTCCACCCTTGCTGCCACAAAAGGCCATTCTTCAAAAATGGATTATCTGCTATCAATTTACCAAATTCCCCCTAATATTATTTTACCTTATTCCTCAAAAGTCTTCAACTTTTTGATGGTTGATTTCTCTCGTCCATTGCCGGTGCAAGAGGTTGTTGCCAACCATTTTTAATTGATGGGTTGAAAATCATAGGAACCACGTTTTATACTTTATATCATAAACAATATTTGGGTTGTGTAAAATAATGAATTGAGCTGCTGAAAAATAAGAAAAAAATGAACAACTTCAAAAGGTTTGTGTTGGCGTGAATGGAAAGTTGACTCAGTTCTTTTAACTCTTTTGAAGAAGAGAAATTACTTTTTGTTATACATAACATTGGATAAACAATCAAAACTATCCCCACCAAACTACAAAGCTATACAAAATTACAAACTATTTTTTATAAAAGGAGTATATTTTTATTAATATAACATATATGCGTAAATTGTTGTAAATAAAATTTCAATGAACCGTTGTGTTAATTCTAATAATTTAGTGAAATGTCTATTTTTGTCTTTCACGATGTAAAGTTAGTGAAAAAAACTAAGTTGCCAAACACTTTAAAAAACCTGATTAACTGATTATGAGCATTTCAAACAAAATAATCAAATCCAAACACTATTTTTTAGAATCACGTTTTATAACCGCTAATTATCTGATTATCCGTTTTCAAAACGCATAATCTATTTTCAATAAGCAATCTCAAACACCCTCTAACTATTTTCACGGTGCAGGTCCTGACTTGATAGTTGGAAGAAATCCTTTAGTCTTTCTTTGTGCCATGTTGCATCGGCATGGGGTTTTGTGCCCATTGGGACAAGAAAGAGGTTGAACCAAATTTTCCTACTTTTATGAAAATGATCTGTTTTGTATTTCTCATCTTCTTAAGGGAAAATCACCGACGATTCCAATATCCTGTAGGCTTCCTGTGCTCAAAGGTGACAATTGGTGGCGAGGTCATGCACGAGCTTTTCTGAAGTACGTGAATTTGCCTGCTGAAGCTTCCTGTGCTCAAAGGTGACAATTGGTGGCGAGGTCATGCACGAGCTTTTCTGAAGTACGTGAATTTTCCTGCTGAAGCTCTTCGACAAGGCCGTGTCTGTCAGGTCCTTCTGGTTACTTAACCAGTCAACTGTTCAGTTTAAGATTTAAAGTTACTTGATAAATAGTTTTTACATGCCTCTTATCCATGCACATAAAGTTTGCAACTGTTTCTTTTCAGACAAGGTGTGAAGCAGCATACTTTGTTCTGGTTCATCATCATATTAAATGTGTTGTAATTTGTGTGCGCGGGACTGAAACACCGGAAGATCTCCTGACTGATGGTCTAAGTAGGGAATGCATGCTTGCTACAGAAGACTTTGATGGTATTATACAGTACGTTCTCTTCCTTTAATGCATATATACTGATATCTGCTCTATCTTGCTAATTATGTTTCTAATTACGAGGACAAGAGTGGTAACATGAGAAACTCATTACAGTATTTAACTATGTTTGAATAACCCAAAATTCCTATAAAGACTGGGCCAGTATCTCAGTGGCATGATATGATATGAACACTAACAAAACCAAACACATTTTTACTTTCACAATTGTTTATTTATGTATACCTTGATATTGAGGATGTAAAATAGTTGACTATATAGTTTCAATTTCTGCAAGCTCTATTTATTTGAAGTTGAGCAAATTCATGTTATTCTATTTTTTTTTTCCGTAAGTTGTTTTGGTGACAGCTTTCATATTTTTAATTTGATAAATGTTAAATGGGATGTTGCGGTAAAAAATAAAAAAAAAAAAAAAAAAAAAAAAAAAAAAAAAAAAAAAAAAAAAAAAGAAAGAGAATTTAAACAACCAGTTGGGTTTAAAGGGCTTTGTAAATAGACAATACTGATGGTGAAACACATTTGGATGATCTGTTAGTTGAAATGTGATAATATTTTACTGTTATATCCTTCTTGCGCATGGATAACTTAATGTCTTATTGTAACATTTTCATGACCAGAATCATCGTTGTCGCAGTGATAATCTTATTCCACCAGGTTCAATACATTATGGGCACTCTGGTATATGAGCAAATTGATGGAAATCCTAAAAACAAAGGTATGGAGTGGTCTGTTCTCCTGATTGAAACCATTTATGAAATAACCTTTATAAACACAATTAAAAAAAGGGATTCCCTTACGGGATTCCTTATAATTTGCAATACATGTCATCTTAAGAAAATTTTAAAAATCTATTTTTTAAAACATAGCGATTTCCTAACGCGATTCACACAATTTATAACTCAAACTGTTGAAGCAGAATTTCAGGAAGTCGGATTGCTTACTTCGTTGTTGGGAGCTGGATGTGAGTGTGAAGGTTACGGCCTTCGAGTTGTGGGACATTCCCTTGGAGGAGCTATTGCTGCAATGCTAGGATTGAAGGTATCGACTAATATTTATAATTAACATAATATATTAAAATATGGGTCCTAGGACTTGGTCCATGGGTTTAATTCTCCACCGTGGCTGTTTAAATTTAAACAATTTTCTATAACTACAATCAAGTTTCATTCAATAAAGCATCGTTAGCTAAAGTTCCATGAAGCTACATTTTGGATTATGCGGTAGTTGGACTAGCAATATACAACTAGAAATGTGTGAGCCTATTGGGGGCACACACGTTAAACACATAGAATGCGTTTAACTTCACGTATGTTTCTAAAAGTAAACCAAAAGGACCTAAAACGCCAAGACATGAATTCTATGGACCCTTTGTGCTTAAGGCCGGCCATAGAGTGATTAAGATAGTGTCTAGGTTCATTTCTTGGAGATAAGGATTGGTAGAAGTAGTTGTGATAAGGTTGGAGTGTTAGGATAAAATTTACACTTCATATTTTAATCTTATCTTGAGTAGAGTCTTGAAGGCTATATAAAGCCCCTCTCTCTAGCTCATTTACACGACTAAGAACCCTTATAAACTCAGAGAAATTCGTTCTCCTACTCCCTCTCCATTAAATCATCCGAATTAACGTAAAAACCCGAATAGTTCTTTGAATTCGGTTCTACCCTAATTCGGTAAACCCTTTTGTGGGTTTTTTCGAGTGTAATTTGATCCCACAATATTTCCAGCAGGTTCATTGGTTTAATTATAAAGGTTATCAAGTGTGACAATCGATAGAAACAAGCTAGGGTTTTGAATTGGTGATTATTCGGTAAATTTTGTCCAATCTTTCGTAAATCGCCCAATATTGGTAGATCAATTTCATGAAAACCTTAAGCTCTTTTCGAATTTCGTACAAAGTGTTTGGACATATTGAACTTGGATTTCAGTAAGGTTGGTAAACAAAAGGTTGTATGGTTATACGTGAAGTTGGACTAGCATCCGGGCGCATTCGTTTGGACGTGTTTGTGTGAGCACTCGTAGAGGTGACATCTTAGTCACTTTGTTTCATAACTGATGATGTGACTCAAGGGTTTAGTTTTTCTTGTTTATCCTTTTTGTTTTTATTTATCGTGTGTTAATTATATGCACGTTACTATGATCCATAATCCCGCTGCAAATCGTAGTGTTAATGGTTAACAGTTTATCAAATCCCAACAGTGGCATCACGAGTCAACTCGTTTGATGTATTATGGGTTACACACATGATTAAACACGCTAGGGCAGCATGAAAACTTGATTTCTTTATTGTTTTATTGTCTTCAATTTTACTCCAATTTTATGTCTGTTTTAATTGCTTATATTGATAGCCTAGTGCTAATCAATAATTTGCAAAATAGGAATTTAATGAAACTCTTTAAAACGTACTTAACTTATAACAGAAATTAGGATGAACATGTTTAGATATTAAGCAACTCCCTTTACGTGTTATGTGTTATTTGCGAAACCGGGGTTTATGGACAAATTTAATACGAACATTAAAACTATGAAATTTAATTTCTTGTGAAGCTTTAGTTTTTTATATGCGAAGTATGGGGTTGAATTGATCTTTAATTTTCTCCCGCCTCACTACATGCTACGGCATATGAGAGAGTTATTGGAATTACTTGTGTTTTCGGATACATGTAGGATTACAATATAGGGTTTGATCAATTTGTAATCTCACCATATTGGCAAATTACAATAACTAATGTTAACAAAGGGTTTCTTAACATATAATAGCATCATTAGTCAATTGAAATTACGGCTCACCCATTGTTGGACAAACAATAAGAGAAGTTAAAGGCGGGTTGAGTACGCTCCCCAAAAGAAGTCAGGTTTCTAATAAGCTTCGCGCTGACCTGTTTCTCCGCTTCTTTGTGCGTCCAAAATGGAGCTGCCAAGAACACTTGACAAAATAATGTCTATACCAAAAGGTTAACAAAATGTTTTCTTAACTTTGTGCTACAAGTTGTTTTGCATGCTTCTTGTACACAATTTTGTCACATTTATGTGTATATCCTTATTTGAAGTTTTAAGTCTATGCCAGCCAAATGAAGAACACGTGCATTTGGATTGTCTTCTCTGGTCAGACCTTAGGGCCTTTCCAACCCATGGCGAATTTTTTCCATTGGTCAGACCTTGTGTCAATTTTCGTACTTCTCTTTGGTCGACTAAATCAGAGTTCCTGTCAGACCTCGAACCCCGAGGCATAAGAATGGAGATCAAAATATGCATTTTGACATTACTACATGATTACTAATGTCATAAGTCTCATCAATCTAAGAGTTGCATTAACAATGCAATTAACGCTCGTCCCTTACCTCTTGCCCTATTTCTTTATACACTAGTCAGACTAATAAGTGGGAGGTCAAGTTGGATCTTAGTCTTATTAGTAATTAATTGGGTAGTTAATTCTTTTAAGAAATTAATTATCGAAAATACTAAATTAAACTTTCGATGTTCTGGTTAATTGTGTTATTGCAACATAATTCGTAAACGTGAGTTTGTTTTTCTTAAAAGACAAACATAGTCTCTTTTCCTGGTTAAAAAGAGTGAGACTTACTCATATCTCTTCTCATTGATTGACAAGAATAAGATAGGATTATAATTGAATTTTATCAATTATATTTAAACTCACTTTCAATCTTTCATTACCCTTTTTCGGTTTTGAAATTTTTGAAAGATAAAATATTTGTGTAACTAGAGAACATTGTGTCTATAACTACCAAATAATGACATCTTGCACTTATCACGATGTATAAGTTTAACCGCAATGAGTAAAGAAAATTGCTAGCAGGTCTTCTAGGTAAATTTTCTTGGACTCAAATTCATTCTTTATAGTGCTAAACACCCTTGTAGTTAGACAAACAGATTAAGGCGGAAATGCATGCTAAATATTCAAGTTAATAAATACATGATGGCTAGTCCCTCATCAACATAAGTAGAACTTCATATACTATGTACAATACCTAAGTACATTGCTACTTGTAGGCATTCTAAGAGAGTAGAAAAGTAAATTAATCGCTAATTGCTTTCTACCGGTGATGTAACACTTACAATGTTGACAAATCCAGTGGGAGATTTGCATTTTATAACTTAAATGACATTCATGTGAGGTTGTCAATTTCAGTGGGAGCTACAGGATTCAATTCCTTGTTAGTTACTCATATTATTTCTAAGCTTGCTTTAAAATAATGTCATTACTTTCCGAATATGAATGACCATCTTTTAAGAAAAATTGCATTTTATTTTATAAGATAACATGTTGCCTTTCCGATGTTACTTTTCGAAACGTTATCTATAGAATAATAATCCATAATTTCTTATTCAAGATTAAGGTTTGAAATCTACTTGTAATATCTATGACACTATCATATTGATTGAACAATCGAACGCTTGTCGTATGGTTTTTCTATTTAAGATAATGTTGTCCCGTATACAAGTGGGAGAAATCCTAAGTGTGTGCGAGGAACAACATACATCAATATGATTAATTGGTTTCTCTTGACCGCAAGGTAAGAAAACTAATAAATCTACTAGGACTTAAACACACAAGATGTTTGTTGCCCTATTATATTTAAATGTCAAGATATAATATAAAGATACTTCAACTTATTGACTATAATTTAGTAAAAATAATTATGGTTAATTGTATAATCATAATTATGAAGTATGAAATTAACTTGAAATTACTATTGAACTCAAGAGTTTGCGTTCATAATTATTTTAGTTAGTATGATTATGTTCTTGCTAAGACATAATTATAAAGTCCTTGAATTTTTCAATGAATCATAACATAAAGTAAGTAGTAAAATTGTTATGTCTTCTTGTTAACACATGAACAATAAGGCCCTTAAATCATTCAAAGACTTGTAACGTATAACTTCACATGTTCTGTTTTCTTGAAACACATGAACATAGAGTTAACATAAGGTCCTTGAATCATTCAAAGACATATAATGTATTTGACATGTTTTGTTTTTCTTGTAAACACATGATCAAAGAATTATTGAACTGTTCTGTCTTCTTATGAACACATGAACATGGAGTTAATGTACTTATTCAAGAAATATACATTATAGCATGCACTTAGTTGTAAAATACTGTGTATTCAATTTGGCTTGACCCAATTGACAAGTATTTGATCCATAGAGAATTAAGTTATCTAAGGAATTCTGATGGAGTCTCACAATTCCAATAATCATAAAATACCACACTATCATGATATGTCTAATGTGTTGAAACAAACTATATTCGTATTGTTTAATTTCAGATAATTTTATTTGCTCTACCTCCAAAATATATCAAGGTTAGAAATTTGCGTGTGTCTTGGATACACTCAATATAGTTCCAACCTAGAAGGTATTCAAGACATTATCTATTTATTAAGATTAGGGATGAATCCCATTATGTCTTGATTAAAGTTCTAAAATTTTTTAATATCTTATGAAGCATATTATTAGCAATCAAAGGGATGAGAACTATAAAATGTGTTTTGTTGTCCCAATTAAGAACAATTCATTTTTGCTTAAATACTTGGTATTTAGAGAAGTATCGCTTCTTACAAAAGTAAGTGGGAGCATCTATAGATCTTGAAGATATTCAAGAACAAAATACATAACCTTCTGAATTCACTTGCTGATGTCATACTAAGGTTTAGCATGAAAATGTCGAACCAAAGTATAATATAACTCTTATTCATAAATCCGTAAGGATGCCTCATCAAGAGAGTGATATTTTAATATCAATGCTGAGGAATATTAGTTAAAAGGGTCATAATAAACCTGCTAACTAATAAGATGAATTATCACATCTTGGATCTGATAAATATCTTAGAACTATGAATGATAAGATGCAGTCCTTTATAAGACAATCAATGTTTTGAGATTAATTGATCTTTCACCAAACAGTAAAATGTGAGGTGAGAATGAGTTTCTTTTGAAGAAAGGCTCATAAGGACAAAACTGTATACATATTAATGCCTTACTGATGATAAGAGTTTTTAATCTTACTCAAGTAATTGACTACGATTAAAATTTTCTTTTCTACACGCATTAATTATATAAAGATAACTAATTGTCATACATGTTTCTTGAATCTGATATATGGCGAATTAAGGATCATAACTCTTTCCTTAATGATTACCTTGCGAGGACGGTGTGTAATCAAAAGGGTTATGAGTCTATATTTGTAATATGACAATTAAGTTTTATAACTCTTTCCTTTATGATTACTTTTGCGAGGATGGTGTGTAATCAAAAGGGGTATGCGTATATATAATCTTTATAAAGTATAGAAGATAAAAGAATCCAAGTGTGGATGAGCTGAGATCTTAAGTTTAATCATAATATGATTTTTGATTAAATTAAGATAACTCCTGAGTACACCTGACATCAAATGGGAGCATTATGTTTATTTTCTTTAAAAATTCATATGTTATCTAACATATGTAAAGCATCATTCCATTTAAGCTAGATTTTAATCCTTAAGAATGGAATGTGACTTCACTTGGAAATTTAGGAAATAAAACAAGCAACTTTGGAATGAATGTTTATTGTGTAATAAGCATATGCGGAAATTAAGTCCAACATAATGCAATACATCATTGAAGCAAGTCTTAAATGATATATTTCACTTAAGATAATTTAATACATGGATAGAAACCTTGTGTTTTTTAACGAAAGATTCATCATGTATATCTTATATTGTGTGTGAGACTAGTTGTTACTTTTGCATAAGAGCAAGATGAGCTAACAACAACAGTATCTAATTGAGAGTGTTTAGATGACTGATAACAATAGTATCTAATTAAGAGTGATTTAGATGACTGTTAAATCAAATGTTTACGAATTATATAAGGCATAGTGTTGTTTGTGTACACATGATGCTAGAGAATAATCAAGTCTAGTTGAAGTAGGATTTCATCATTTATGATAAATCTGCTAACTAGATAAGCTCAGCTGAGAGCATTGTAGCATTACACATTAAAGAATGAGAATACTTTACATTTTATGAAACTGTAAAGATGACTGTTTGAGATAGGTATGTTGCTGACATTAAATACCTCATAAAAGGTACTGTCACATTTTCATACTATGATTCTTGCAATAGTATGCAAATATACATACGACACTCATCATAGCATTCAAATTCTTCACAATTTGTGAATTTGAAACAAGTATTCGGAAAGTTTACTCAGATAACTATTTAGCTGTCTTGTAAAGAAAAGTTGTGAATGTTGGATACATTAGACTTCAACTTGCTAATTAGTTTCATGCATATCTGCTTTTAGTATTTGGATAATTGGGATGTAAGACAATTTTTACTTTCTGATGAATAAAGATACTTGGTATTTGTTATTCATTCATATAATAATTGTTATCCTATATTTGCATGTTTAATCCTTGAATAATTTTAATTATTCTAAATATGTCCATTGTCGGTTAACAGTATGGGAGTATTGTTACATAAGACAAATGTGAGTGTTGGTTATATTCTTTGAATATCGGGATGGTTCCCACCAAACTCATATGTTATTCACAAGGGATGCATATTGGACACCCCAACCTTCGAATATTTACTTTTGGATCCTTAGTCATGAGTAAGATATCAAAAAATGGTTAGTTAAGTCATCCTTAGACTTGAGAATACAAACAAGTTCTGGTATGTGTGGATATCACTTTTTAATTCTAAGTCAAACGCTAACCTGAAAATGGTAGTTATAAAGGCTATTATTGGAACTGATGTGAAGCATCATTCACAACACTTGTATTCAAGAAAGAATTTGTTCCTCCACTTGATGTGCAGAATGATACCTTTGGCGCCTCTCCAGAATTAATCAGATAATTGTGTGGCCGCACCCAAAGGGTAATGCAAGATGATTCTTGATTACATTTGGTATATCTGACTTAAGTTCTATAACGAGAATCTAAATAGTTAAACTACATGGAATGAGTCAGGATCCATATCCATAGTTTAACGGTATCTGTAACAAAGGTATGATTATAGCAAGAGATACATAACCATGCTACTGAGAATGTTTTTGAAACTTGATCTCAAACATTTCTAGTTTAAACAACGAATGTGAGTGTTGCTAGACGTTTTCGTCGTTAGTATATGGGCAGTCTGCTACTCCAACTCCCAAGTGGGAGCTGTTGGGTTATGGTAGTTAGATTAGAACATATACGACTAGAAATGTGTGAGCCTATTGGGGGCACACACGTTAAACACATAGAGTGCGTTTAACTTCACGTTACATTTCTAAATATGAACCAAAGGACCAAATACGACCAAGACAAGAACCTATGGCTGTCTAAATGGTAGCCGACCACTTGGAAGGTTCGAGGAGGGTGTCTAGGTTCATTGGATGTAAAGATAAAAAGAAAGGAAGTAATGTGATAAGCATTAAAGTGTTGTGATAAGGGTAAAACTTCAAGTTTCCTAATCTAATCAAGAGTAGGGCTTGAGGAGTATATATACCCCTCACCCTTAGCTCATATGATGGACGATTCACTTCAACAAAACACAGAGATTTCCTTTCCTTATCCTTTACATAAAACTGCCGATTATAGTTAACCTTTTCTAGGTTGGTTTGATTTTCGGTTCTTGTCCTCCCCTTGTTTGAGCTTGACAAACCCTAAAAAGGTTTCCGTGTAGATTGGTTCTCCATTGGTACTAAGCAGTAACAAGGGATGTTTAGTTTTGGTTCTGGAACACGAAGCAGCAAGAAGGAAAAAATAGTTTTCGGTTTTGTTATTTTTTGGGTATTACCGAAATTGACATAAACCCTAATTAGGGTTTCATTGGTTTTCGGTAATTTTGTAACAAGGGTTGTTCGAGTGAGGTTTTGATCCAAGCAAGTATAATACTTGTTGTTAGTGACGTGGGGTTTAAGACTAGAATCTAGACGTGCTTATTAACGTGTTTGTGTGAGCATTCGTAGAGGTGGAAAATTATCCACTAGTTTCAAAAGGGTTTCTAGTTCTTGGTATTCTTACATTTGCAGTTGATCTTCAAGGGTTAGTTTTCTATATTACCCTTTTGTTTATTTATTGTGTGTTAATCGTATGCACCATACTAGATTCATATCCGCTGCGTACTCGTGGTTGTTAATGGTTAACAGGTTTTTAAATTCAAACAACATATACTTCCATTCGGATTGTTTATTAAATTGAGATTTTTTCATGTGCAATTTGAAAAGGCAAAGTTAAGTGAATGAAAAAAAATCATGTATAAAAGAACTTTAAATTTTTGAGTTAAGTATTTTTTTTTCACTACAAACCTAACACAACTTAATATGAACATGAAAATAAGCTAGATCGGGTTGATCAAGAGAGAATTGTTAAAGAGAGTACGATTCGACATCTTCTCACAGAGTGTTGCTTATGTAATCACGGGTATATGAAGCTAAGTAAGTAGTTCCAGTTGATATACGATGTACACATGAGTATGATGATTCCTCAAATAGTCATCATCCTGAAGGGAGAAATGTGTATATCCGGTACTTAGTTGTTTTCATGTTACCGTTTCGACTACATAGCGGGATAAATTGCTTTCACTCGGGACTTAGTTGACTTTGGTGAAACAATTTAAATGGGTACATCCGGGACTTTGTTGACTTTGATGTTACCATTTTGACTACATAGAGGGATAAATTGCGTACACTCAGGACTTAGTTGACTTTGGTGTAGCAAGTCATACCATGTCTTTCCGGGAGGGAGAAAAGTGCATTTCCGGGTCTTAATTGATTTTGGTGCTAGGTTTTCTTTCGACTTCAGAAAAAGGATAAAGTGTGTACTTCGGTATAAGATGTACACATGAGTATGATGACAGCAATTCATACCATGACTTTCCTCGAGGGAGAAAAGTGCATTTCCGGGTCTTAACTGATTTAGTGCTACGGTTTTGACTTCGTTAAAAGTGATAAAGTGTGTACTTCGGGACTGGAACGCTTCCTAAGTGAGATGATGTTGATGATATCATCCCTCTCACAGTGTATCCTAAATGACAAAGGAGGTCCTTAAGAAGACTTCTGCATTGATTCTTAATCAGTCTCAAAGGTGTCCGTTTGGGATGAAGCTGAAGAAAAAAGAGCCTACTAGTTGGAAGGGAGTAAAAACTCAACTAGATACTACAAGCCGAAGAAATAAAGCTGGAGTATTCAAGAAGATCAAGGTCATTAAAGACAATCTCAAGGAATGCTAGACTTCATTCTTATCATTTTAATTTATTTTTGCTTGTAGGAAACATTGTAACCAATTCACGTGTGACACCATCTTGGAGGGAGATTGTTAGCCTCACTATTTTAGTGAAGCTGGCGTCTTACACGTGAATTGGACTAGTTATAGACCGATTGCTACAAGCATGGGTTATTGTATAAGTTGTATAGTTAGCTTTAGTATAGGTTATAAATACCCCCCATGTCTCTCCATGGGAGGTTGGTGGAAGTTCATTGTTTTGTTTTCTCATTTTAATCTAATAAACACACATTTGTCTTTCACCCTTTCTCTCACTAGAAAACATCATGTTTTATCTTTGTTTCTTTGATTAATCCCGACCCCTCGAATAGGTGAATCACTAGTCTTGCAAGTGGTATCAGAGTCAGGTTACCAAAAAAAACTTAATATGAACATGAGTCATTTACTACGATACATATGTTACGGCTCACAGACATGGGTAAAAAATATGTGACTAGATGCAGTAAATGTATATGTATTGTAGTAAATGAGAAGGTATTTATACTACTCAAATACTGTTGGGTTTTATACTATGTAAGATCTAAGAATATAAAAACTTGAAAAAGCTTATTTCATTTTAATTATAATGATTTTTCATTTTTTTTCTAAAAAGTTTAAGATTTATTATTAAGAGACTCCGAGAAAGAGCTCAAACAAACACTATACAAAAGGAGAACAAGCAAAACAACAAATAAAACTATGCAAGCGAAAAAAAAATCCAAAGAACATAAACAAACAAACTAGCCCTCTAAGATAACTTCTCGCGGGTTCGAGATCTAAGAGCTCCACCGAGCAGATAGTGAGAAAGCCCGGGAGGAGATCCAAAGCTTCGCGACCCGTTGGATCGAAGGAAAGACATCATGAGAGCGAACCTTATCAACTGTATTCGGGGGAGCATTCACCAACGTATTCCTCCACTTCCAAATCGACCATAGCACACACTGATAAACCGCATGAAGAATTTTATTTAGAATTGGGATGCCCAAATTATTGACATTTCCATAAGCGATATCCGTAATAGACAAAACCGGGTAACTAGAAGACGTATCAATGTGCCACCAACTCCAGACCTTCATCCATATAGACTTCACACAAGGACACAACAGGAGACAGTGGTGAGCAAATTTATCCACATTTTCACAAAAAGGACAACATATGGAAGATACAAGAACAACTCTCGCCAAAAGGTTATCCCTTGTAGAAAGCCTATTAATGAAAGCTCTCCAAACACGAAGTTTTTAATAACTTAAAAAAAAGTTACATCTTCATCAGCTAAAAAAATTATAAATTATTTTTGTTATGACATATCAAACTCACAAAGGGTTATATAAAAATCTACAGTAGATGCGTTAAGAACGGTCGTTATGGTTGCCTCGCCACCGCGACGAGGATTATATTGTATTGGTTCGGTGGTGCGCCTCCTTTCTTTTTAGAGTATGTGAGATATCTTGTGCGATATATTGTGTTGTATGTTTATATAAAATGTGTATTTTTATTTATTTAGGGCCTGATTATTTAGTTTTTCTATTAAGTTTCGTAAAATTAAAGTGACTGTCTAAATATATATTGTCTATTTGTAAATGAATAAATCGTTGTTTTTTTGTGTGCTGAATAAAGTGTGTGGGTTAGAGAAAATTACCATTATACCCTTTTATATGTTATAAGTGTTAGAATAAAAGAATAATTTGATAAAAGTGGTGAAGGGTAATAAATATATAAAAATAAAATAAAAGTGATAAATTAATTGAAAGATTTCGTCTCTATTACTTTTTTAAAAGGTCATCAGTGTATTTTAAACACTAAAAAACACTTAATTAATAAATTTATCTATTAAGCAGTGTATCATGTAATATGCTGAAAATCTAATGTGACGTTGGATTAAAAATGATGGGAAGTCGACTATTATACTAAACCTAGAAAACACAAAGCTTTACTTAGAATGACCAAATTGTAATGTTTACACCATCTAGACTGGATTCTTAGTTCCAAGATTAACCAAATGATGGTGAAACACTTTACTAGTAACTTTTTAACGTCGACATATAAGTCAAAAACATGTAACATCGACTTTTCCTAAACCTTGCATTAAATGCGGACAGATAAGTCAGCCGACAAACTAGGAGGTCGGCAGTTGTCGGCCGGTGACCAAGGAGTTCATACCGGAAAACAAACTCATTAATAAATATATTAAAATACAAATAATCCCCATCCCTTTACATGTGGTGTATTATTTCATACCACATTTCTTTCCTAAAATAATAAACTCCATTATATATATTCGTATCAAACATTTTATAATATGTTTTGATGTATTAATAATTGTTATATTCGATCTCCTTTCATATCACTTTTTTGACCTTATTTCATCCTTACATTTCTTCTTTCGTGCCTACATTCACTTGGGTCTAAATCATGTTCTTACTATTATAGGTATTTTTTTCATGATTTTCATTTTAATGATGTTTTTTGTTTTTTGTATTATGTTGTTAGTGAGATGAGATGATTGGGTTTTTAGTTTTGATATAAATGGGATTTGTAAGATGTTATCTATGTTAGATTTTCCTTTTTTCAACTGTGTAATGAGGTCTTTCTATTTATAGAAACTTGGTCACTTGTGTTATGTTTAATTAATTATTATGATTTCAGGTTATTTGATTTAGACTTTTGTAGCCATCTGCTAGTTAAAGTATACAATGGATCATTCCGAAATCGAAGAGAACTTGTTTGCACTTGGTGAACCTCAGGTAAATTTAAGATATGTTACAAGGTTTCTAATTTTGGAAAGTTTTCGAGTTATAGATTCGAGTATATAATGTAATCATTAGAAGATGCTAATTGATGGCAATGTTATTCTAGTTACATGGAGGAATGTGTAATACACTATCGGTTATTTATGTCAAAGTGTTGAGTATTTTTCCCGACTTAGAAGCAGCTCGGCCTCGTAGCACTTCAGGGATTCAGGCTTTGTGTTCATTGCATATCGCGCTGGAGAAGACTAAGACTCTTCTTCAGCATTGCGCAGAATGTAGTAAACTTTACTTGGTAATATATCTCTTTTAATCATTATGTTTATGGCACGTATTTGACCATGCCTAATCAGACGATATTTTAGGAAACTAATGTCTTTTGGATGTGAATCTTTTGCAGGCTATAACAGGAGATTCTGTTGTAATGAAATTTGAGAGGGCGAGATCTGCCCTGGAAGATAGTCTTAGACGCGTTGAAGATATTGTCCCTCAAACAATAGGTTGTCAGGTAATTATAAACGACTTCCTTGTGGAACCGTTTTTAGGTCTATTTTGTGTTAAAATTATTTATCCTTGGGTCATTAACACTCACGCCCTTGGCTTTTAACAGATTATGTATAACGCTAAACCATTAAGATTTTTCAAACAGACCCTAAGTTGCATATAAATAATTGAGACGTAAGGCGAACAAATTCTAATATAAACTACAACTTGCTTGTTGCAGATTTCTAATATTCTAGCTGTGCTCGAGGGAGTAGAGTTTTCGCTTGATCCTTTAGAGAAGCAAGTAGGCGATGAGATAATTGGATTACTACAAGAAGGAAAGAATTTCAACAGCAGCTGTGACAACAACGAGTTAGAAACTTTCCACCAGGCTGCATCCAAACTTGGTATTACTTCTTCAAGAGGAGCTCTTCGAGAACGAAGGGCTCTTAAGAAACTTGTGGAAAAAGCTAGACATGAAGATGACAAAAGAAAAGAATCCATCGTGGCTTATCTCCTACATTTAATGAGAAAATACTCAAAACTATTTAGAAGTGATTTCTCAGATGACAATGATTCACAAGGTGGTTCAACCCCTTGTTCACCTACAGTTAATAGTCCTTTTGAAGGTGGATTGACAATGACCCGTGGACAACTCTCCAAAATGAGTTCTTTCAACTTCAAACCAAACTTTAGAAGATCGGGGCAGATGTCTGTGCCACCTGAAGAGCTAAGGTGCCCGATATCATTGCAGCTGATGTATGATCCAGTCATCATTGCGTCTGGGCAGACTTACGAGAGGATTTGCATCGAGAAGTGGTTTGCTGACGGGCATAACACCTGCCCCAAGACACAACAAACCTTGGCTCATCTTTGTTTGACTCCTAATTACTGTGTGAAGGGTTTAGTAGCTAGTTGGTGCGAACAAAATGGAGTCTTGGTTCCTGAAGGACCACCGGATTCCCTAGACGTCAACTACTGGAACCTGTCTTTGACTGAGAACGAGTTGCCTAGTTCAAGATTGTCTGAAAGTGTTGGATCCTGTAAGTATGACAGAGAAGCATGAACTAACGCATGGAAGTCTGTGTCTTTGCTGAGATACGATCTAGCTCCAGCAGCGTCAACACAGATTGTTTGCTGAAAGTGTGGATACTGTAAAGTATGACAGAGCAAGTAGATGTAGATGAACTTGAGGCCGTACCTGAAAATGAAGGCAACATGTTTGAAAGCTATGAGGATTTGTTGACCGTTTTGAACATGGGTGATGAGAACAACAAGCTTAAAGCTATAGACCAAATACGGTATTTGTCTAAGGACGATGAAGAAGCTCGGATGTTTATGGGTGAAAATGGTTTTGTTGAAGCATTATTACGGTTTTTGGAGTCTACCGTCTATGAAAGGAACGTTGATGCTCAACAAAGTGCAGCCATGGCTCTCTTCAACCTCTCTGTCAACAACAACAGGTATGATACAGTCACATTTACAGATTTTTAGGTGGCTTTTGACCCATAGACTTATGAATGGGTTGTTCCGGTTGTAGTTTGTTAATTTATAGATCCGACCAAATAGGTTTACTAAAACTTCCAGAATTATTCAATTAAACAAATTTACACTGTTATTAGGATATCTTAATTTTTGTGATCACATTCGACACAGTGACTATCTATTCATAAATAATATCAGGTTTTTTGGCCAAAGAGTGTCCCCTCCATAATTATCTGCTAGACCCGTTACTTAACCCGCCCATTTTGCAATGTCTAGTCACAGTCTATTTGTAGACACGATTGTCAAGCAAGTCTAACTGGTAAGGCATGTTTACAGGAACAAAGAATCACTGTTAGCAGCCGGAGTACTTCCTTTGCTAGAGGAAATGATCAGAAGTTCAGGTTCTCCAGGGGCAGTGGCGGCCCTCTGCCTGAATATTGGCTCTTTAGAACAAGCTAAACCCATCATTGGTTCAAGTGACGTGGTTCCTTTTCTGATCAGTGTTCTTGAAGACGGTGTGGATCCTGAATGTAAATCTGATGCTCTTCACTCTCTCTACCATCTTTCAACCTACCACTCTAACATCCCTCGGCTCGTGTCATTAGGCATCCTCAATGCCCTTCAACCACTCATTGATGATAACACGTGTACCGAGATAGTAATAGCCGTTTTGACCAACATGGTTAACTTAGCCAAAGATGACATCATATCGACCCCGGGTTTAGTTAGTGCGCTTTCATCTGTTCTTGATGGCGTTGAGCCTATGGTTCAGGAGCAAGCTGCGGCTTTCCTTCTGATTTTATGCACAAAAAATGAGAAGTGCATTCAGATGGTTCTTCAGGAAGGGGTTATACCTTCTCTAGTGTCGATTTCAGCTAATGGGACTGCAAGAGGAAAACAAAAGGCTCTGAAGCTTTTGATGCTGTTTAGGGAGCAACGGCATCGGGAACCACCCACCTTTCACATCGATAGTCCAGAGCAATGTGAAATTAGTGACAATGGTGTAGGTAATGTTAACGAACAAGTTAAGTCCTTAGCCAAGTCGGTCTCCAAGAGAAAACTGGGGAGAGCTTGGACTTCTTTGTGGAGAAACAAGAGTTTATTGGTGAACCAGTGTTGAGCCATTGATTCTCGTAGTATGGTGCGACTCAGACCCGTGTAAAACGTTACCGGTTGTATTTGCACTTGGTATAAACTGTTGTAACTTGTAAATTCGGTTAACCTATGTAATCTCAGTTTTATATTTCTGATATTTTTGTATTTGCTATCAAGTTTTGGGGGATGTATACCAAAGGGCAGGTCATCTGCCTTTGATTAGTGTGTAGTCGTTCAATTATTCTGAGCAAATTTTGGGTTAGCATGCTTCAAAATCTTACAGTAACATAACATTGTCTTTTTTAAGTACATGTTAGATTTGTCTTTGAATTAAGACCATGAGATCCTAGTTTTTGTGATGAGACAAAAGTTAACTTATGATCATCACGAAATCATTGTCTTTTCACATGAATCATAACTATGTTTACCAACATCCATTTATTTCTCTAGACCCTTTTTGGTTTGTGGAATATTTTCTGATTAGAACCCTCAAGAATTGGTATCCATGATCACCACCCTTGCACATTCGACATTTACAATTGCATTTCAAAAGTAATGGTACCATTAACCGGACATTTATCGATGATTATAGGCACATAAAACCCATATGTCATCTTGTGTCTGAACTATGCTACTACCTCCTATGGATAAGTTCATATCAAACAGAACTGCAAGCAAGCCTTTTTTTGCTCGCGTTCAAACCAGATAGCTAGGGAAGTGATTTTTCTAAAAAGCTATGTGAACGTGTTACTTCTGAAAACCCTGTCCAAACATCCGTATGCACATACTGTTACCAAGATTTTGAACGTGTGCTTCAGATTCCTAGCCTCACCGCTCTCACCAAATCATTCAGTCCGAAGCTACCATCTTGCCTTGTCCTGCGACGAGTGGCATATATAGGGGGTGTAGTGGAATTAACCAAGACTAAGAGGGCGTTGTTTGCAAAGGAATGATTCAAATTCCTTTTAAAGTAGCCTGTGCTACTCTAAAAAGCCATTTGAAACAATTTCAAATTCTGTTCCTCTCTGAAACAAGGGACACCCAATAGAATTCAAAGAAGTAAATGCACTTGGTCACCCCATAAAAAGCCCTTCTGTTCATACAGATACAGATACTTACATACAAATGTGTACATAAAAAGAGAGAATGATACATAAGGGCAGAGAGCAATAAAGATAGAGAGAGATACATACATGGTACATGGAATTAAATAGAGAAAAAAAACTATGTATAATGGGTAGTAACAAGTTTGCATCTTTTTTTGGTCAATTTGTTTGACATTATTTTGTTACACAAGGCACTGTAAGAATGTTATAATACCAAAAAATTCACTATATTAACAATTCTCTAGAATCTAGAGCATAAGCAGTTACCTATTAAACAACAACTTGCACCGGTTTGACTTTTATTAAGTCAACTAGTTTTCTAGCTCTGTTACGTTGCAGCCACATCAGCTGCTTGTGAGCCCGGATGTAGTCAAAATATGTGTCACCAAGTGAGTTAGTGACCTAAACAATTATTCTAGTTTTTAAGTGATCTAATTGACAAAAGCATATGTTACACAAAATAACCAATTAGTGACCTAACAATTAGTCTAGTTAAGTGATCTAATCTGTTACGTTGCAGCCACATCAGCGCTTTGTGGCCCGATGGTCAAAATCGTGGTCACCAAGTGAGTTAGTGACCTAAACAATTATTCTAGTTTTTAAGTGATCTAAATGACAAAAGCATATGTTACACAAAATAACCAATTAGTGACCTAACAATTTGTCTAGTTAAGTGATCTAAATGACATAAATAACCAAAAAATAAAAGTTTGTTACTAGCTATACATGTTCTTATCTAAATTTTAAAAAATAAACATATAGATAGAGATAGATGTTGATGTATCAAGGGGAGTAAATAGAATCCTTAACATGCACAGGTACCCATAGTTAATGAAGGTTGAATTCTCTCTGATGTAAACAATACACCACACCACCTTCTGTCCTTCACTTGCTCCATACTTCTTATTAATTCAAACCACACCCACACACTTACACACTTTCCCTACACCTCTTTCAATGAAGATCAGGAAGATGTTGATGTTGGCCTTATTGATAGTTGTACTAATGGCTACATGTTCAACTACAAAGGCTACAAGAAACAAGCTCATGGGAAGAACATCTTCATCAGTGAACATCAACAACAACAACACTTCAGTTGACAAGATTATCAACTTCTTTAAGTTTAATGATGAAGAGAGACTTGTACCTACTGGCTCTAATCCTTTGCATAATAGGTAGTAAGTATATTTTTGTATTCTATAGTTATTTTTAGTATATTTATGTAGTGTTCTGTAAATTTTCACTAAGAGGGGATTCTTAACTTAGTTTTTTATCCTATTATGAAGTGTTTGTTAGCATTTAACTCTCAATGTTAAATGTAGTAATTTTGATTGTTTCATTTTGTTGCTAAAGGCTACTGTAGTTAACTGATGAAATGGTGAAAATTACAAATATGATGTAAAAAAATTAATCGACTCGTATGCTATAAAGTTTGTAGGTTTTCATTTGTGATGAACTTGAACTCTATAAGTCCGTCTTTTGTTCTATAAACGCCATTCTATTTAATAGTATGTCGATTATTGCCATGCACGAGTTGTGTTTATGTTTGAACTAATTCATTGAGCAAAATGTTACATAGATTTTTGAAGGTAATTAATTGTACTGGAAAACTTGATGTCATCATTTTGTTAGATTTAACTTTAATACAAATGTTTAACCTCTTATTTATGAGAACTGCATCAAGTAAATACAAATATAGTCATGTCTGCATTTGTTATCTACTCTTTCACGGAATGCATTAAAGGAAAACATTAAATATTTAGAGCTAACAAAACCGTGTATATTTGTGTATAATGATTTTGGTTTTTTATTTTATGATAACCTGCATTATATACTCTGTCTCATATATGTGTGTTTCATAGTCGTATATGAGGATGTGTGAGTTGTGCGATCGCCCATGGTCTCAGTATTATTAAGGCCTCAGAATTATAAAGTTTGTATCGGAAAATGCTATCATAAACACTTTTAACATGATTATTTCTCATCTAATCTCTTTAATGTATTATACAACTTTTACTTTTAGGCCCCATTTTTGTTGTTAAACTGAATATTGCAATACAAACCTCCGCAAAACTGGAAACGACCATGGTTTGGTTATCTTACAAAAACAAATATAGGTGACAAATTTGACCCGTGATGTCATATGGTCGAGTTGATTTAGGTTTTACTTGTTTGTGACAGGTAATTCAAAAAGCTAAATGAAGTGGCAAGAACAAAAATGGGTCAAACAAGTTGTGTTTTCTAAAAAGCACTCAAATGAACAAGATCTTCTAGATAATTTAGAGTTATACTATCGTTGTGAAAATATAGTTTAACGACAATCACATATTTACTATTTAGCAACATTCAAACATAAATGCTCACGAATGTTTGCCGAACAGCTACATTTGCTTAGCTCGTTTTGACATCTAAAACTTGCTTTAATGTATTGCCCACACGGCCACTGCCATCCTGTCTCCTCTAAGGGCAAAATCTAAGCTACATTTTAAGTTCAAATATACGCATGCAACTTGATGAGATACAAATGAGTGATTTTATAATGATGGCATCTGCTGATGTTTGGACATGGCATGGGCTGCTATCGGTTCTGCTGCTCGAGAACCGTGTCTCATGGGCAGCTTTTGCAATATCTGTAGTCTTGACAAGTTTCTACTTCTAGCAGTAATCACTTTTGCAGTTCAACACGAAAAAAATAAAGGAGTGACAAATTATGGAAAGTATAATCAGTAGATTCACAAAACAAAACACTAGAATATCATGTGATCACATGACTATTTTGACATACTATGCATATATCACACAATTTGAAGACCTCAAACTTTTTCACTGCTCCAGGATTTAATCAGTCGTTAGAGCTGACTTACCTGATTAGCGAGTGTTTCAGAGAACTGAGCCAAGCGATATCGAGTCATCTCTCATGTTAACTTTATTGTTTTTAAGCAAGACTAATATTTTAGTGACTTTTAAGCAATTATACAACTCCATATAACAAAAAGTTCAAATGTGAAAATTTTAACAGCTTTAGCCTAGTTGAAAAAGAATAGAGTTCAGTTAAGCATTTACACCCTCCTGAATTTTTTTAACATTCAAAGGCATTTTTCACACACAAGATTATAAAGGACTATGCTTAAAATAATTTTTTATAAAAATAAGCTATTTAAATTATAAGCTTTGTTTGAAATAAAATTTATTAAAAAAATAATACGCCGTATTTCATAATCTCTTAAAATCAAATGCAACATAGAACTTATAAAAAAATCTCAATTTTTAATCTCCGCTCCATTTTCAACTATCTCTCCGGTTCTAGCAAGAATTAATTTTGCTAAACATACCCTAACGTCGACTTTTCTTTTTCGTAGAGACGAGACAAAGAAAAAAGAAAGCGCCCACCGTGGGGCTCGAACCCACGACCACAAGGTTAAGAGCCTTGCGCTCTACCAACTGAGCTAGACGGGCTTGTTAGCACAGACAACTCCAGTAATTACTAAACGGTTTAATACATGGTAACCAGCCAGTACTAACATGTTAAATGAATTTGTTGGGTAATTATTCTGGAGTTGTCCATTGTAACAAGAAGCCCGTCTAGCTCAGTTGGTAGAGCGCAAGGCTCTTAACCTTGTGGTCGTGGGTTCGAGCCCCACGGTGGGCGCTTTCTTTTTTGTCTCGTGATGATTCGATTCCAATCATGTGTTCAAACTCTCCTACTAAAGAGAAAAAAAGTTTGGAATAGTTTTTGTTTATTAGTGATTTTTACGTTACCGAAAACACGAGGACATGTACATGTATACGCACCCTAAGACTCGTTAACTGCCTCTTAATCGAGAAAGTCAACAAAGAAATCGAGAATAATTTGTAGTGGTAATAGAACTTTTATTTCGACGGAAATGCAGGAACACCAATTCTGATTCAAACATTTTGTTGCTATAAAACAAAAATAAGTACAAAAAACTCAGAAAACCTGTTATATATATAGCCACTGCCTATTCGCTATCTTTCCATACTTCTCGAAGGAGTTGGTATCTCACAATACTCCTTCCACCCTTTGGGAACCATTGAATTCCATCAGAACTTGAGGAAACCCGAGAACTATCTGCAAGGATTGAGGTCAAGGGTGAATCGAGCTCATCAAGCTCATCGTCACTGGTGTAGGATTTCTTCAGCACTGATGATGAACTTCTCCTTAAAGATTGGGCTCCGGCGATTATGGCTGAGAATGAATTTGATGGAGGTGGTTTGTAAGCTGATGGAGGTGCAGTGCATGGAAAGTTTATAAGAGACCCTTCATACGCTTCTATGTCATCATCCTGCATCTGTAGTGCATACACAATTACGAGAAAATGGTTTTCAGAAGATGTCAAAATATATAGACTTGTCCTGACTGCATACAAGCCTCTCACTCATTTTGTCTTACATCTTATCAACTTTTGATAATGATTCACTATTTACATTATGTTAAATTCAAATGCGAATGCTAAAAATGACGAGAAGGCATATACCAACCTCTGCATCAAGGGCCTCAATAAGCGAATTGGGAATGGGATTTGGGGAAAACTCATCTGGCACGAAACTGCAAACAACCCTCCTAATCAACGGAGTAGAAAGTGTTGGGCAAACCTATGAAGTAAAAAAACACAGAAATGTTGGATCAAATGAAGAGTATGAAAATATATAAGATGAACAAAAGCACAAAAAAGATGTGTACTAGTTACCTCCTTCCTAGTGGACTTGTCTGCAAGCATTTCAAAAGGAAGCATCATGAGGTCACTCAGCGCATGTAGTAATCGGAAAGCCTTAAAAGACGCATCGTCAATAACATCATCAGTATCTTCATTACCGTCGTTATCCTCAATACCAAATAGATCCGTAAGCCATCTAGACCATGTCCCAATCTGGTAAGAGATGTACAGCTTATAGTTAAGTTTAAACAAGTTTGTTAAGAGTTAAAGTTTGATCTCAAAAGTCAGCATGTATCTTTAGTTTCTGAAATCGAGATATTCTGATACGGGTAGCTAAAATGCAGAAGATTAGTGGTCGATTTGGGTTATGTTCTATCACTTGGTCAAAAAGGTAAACTAAATATAGATGAAAGTAAGATGTCAATGGGTGTAATTTTAATGCAAAAAAGAAAAAAAGGTCCTAAATCATTTCATACTAGTACTAGATTAGAAATGCAATAGCGTAAAATCATATTTGACACATAAATTGCTTATTAGAAGGTAGGATTATTGGACAAAATGTTTTGGCTCAACCCAACATGACCCGTTATGAACCCCCCCCACCCTCCCATTTTTTCCAACTAAAGATTCAAGGATGGTATGGTTTAGACGTTTAGTACTCACAGTGTTTTTCAATTGAGCACCGGCTCCAAAGCTAGATTTTCCAGCAGGAATAGGAAGAACCCGCAGGTCAGCAATGGGATCTGATAATGGATCTGTTGGCATATCTTCAGCTGATTCCCGAAGAACAGCATTAAACATTGCAATATCTAGTCGACCCACCAACTGCTCCATCACCTATAACCAAATTAAAAAGAAGAATATATTAATTTTTAGCGCTTTTTTTCATTGTAGAGCAATGAAGTATGTAAATAACGGAAATATACCATCCAAAATAAAATCATACCAATCTCGGTAGCACGGGTAAACAGCCACATTCATGGCCTCCAGCTCGTGTGGGACATAGTCTTTCACAAGCGTCTTTAAAAGCTTTCTTCCAAAGGTCTATAGAGAAGTTCCCTTGTTGATTTCCCAACCCATTTTTACTTCCAGATGTTTTTTTTGATGTTTGACTTTGACCAACCGTTTTACCACTAGCATTAGTGGCTGTTGATTGCATATGTGGAGTAAGAGTCTTCAATGAGCAAACCAGAATCAGTCAAAAAGAGGAGTTGTAAAAGTTGGGCAATTTTTATCACAATAATGATCAATTGTTTGAGTAAAGCAATTTAGGGGGTTGTATGCATAATATAAAAAATTGGGTCAACTTGCGACCGGTTTCCATTTCAGCTAAATATTTTGAACTAACCCGTAAGGAAAAAATATAATCCAAATTGACCCATTCATAAAATGGGTCAAAATTGCCAATTTTAACAAAGATCTAACATGTAAATACTGAAGAAAGCATATTCAGGGCTCAACCTGCCACCACACGGACTCGATGATTCGCGAGAACATCCACGCTTCAACCTTTTCTAATGCAACTATGAATGTTTGTGGGTCCCTCCAATCATCAGGTACTTTCTTCCAATTATGTTTGTGTTTCCCATTGGAGCGAGCATCACGAAGTGACGATTCTCCAAGAGTCTGGTAGATAATTGCCCTCAGCATAACCGAGTTTGACAACCAGAAAGTTAATCTGCACAAAGGACATAGCACAGGTGTAAATTTTACAGCATAGATCCGAATATTTCATTTCGGTAGTGAGTTAGTGACTCAAAGGTTCGTAGTGTATACACCCAATTCTCTAGTTCCATGGGTCCTGCAATGTTTGACCAAACATATGGGTTTGGAGATTTGACTATAAACCAATTGTCCTATATACCCTTATATAGTGACATACAGGTAAGTGTTGCAACTAAATATCATTCACTCGTTCTTTCTAAGGATGGCCATGAGCAAGCATGTTAATACCCATAGATAAGGTGTTACAATTTATAATCACTATCAGAGTTGGAACTAATACGAACCTTGGAACATCATTTCCACATGATTTTGAAACCAAAACAAGCCCAGAGACAATAGCTCTAGCTGCATTTACCCTTCTTTCTTGATCCTTCTCTTTGCAAGCATGTAAATAGAATCTAGACAGACGTCTAGCAGGTGCATGAACCTTATTGGTAGAACTCCCATGCTCAGCCACTATCGAGTAAAGTCCAGCCTCAATCGCTGCTGTTTCCCGAAGCTCTTCTTCAAGCATCTCTATTCTAGACCTATCGTCACTTTTACCATTAGAAATTTCACTTCTTGGAACTGCAGCATCGGATGACTCATAATTAGTCCCAATAACTTTATCTTTATCTGCTCTATTCGGGCTTGCAATAGGAAAACCGTTTCCAGTATACCCACCGGCCTTAGGTAACTGAACAGATTTCAAGTGCTTAAGTTTATTACTGGTGACACCACTTCCTGGCGGTTTTCTTACAAGGGTGTTGCTTCTTAACTTGTCTTGTTTTCTTGAAGCTAAAAATTTACCAACAAGATTGTCTTCTGAGATCTTTTTATCTTCTGTGGTTCTTTCATCTTGCTCGTTTTCGATGTTTGTAACTTGATCATGTAAAAATTCAACATTTATTGGATCTTTACTGACAGAACTAGTTATAACAGGATTTGGGTTGGGTTTTATTTCTTCTTGAAGCCCATGGGTCACATTTAAAGGTTGTGAGATCGTCATTTGAGTCTTAGAACCTATGGTCTTATTATGAGAACCCATAGTTGAGAAAGACGATTGAAGAAACGGGGCAGCGTTTTGTTTTCGAACTGTTGTCATACTTCTTTCCGTGTGTTTTGAAGAAGTATTATTTGAAGGTTCTGCTTTTATTGGAACAACAGGCGGCTGCGCGTTCAGAGAATCCTGCATGCCAATCTCAGTTATTTACAGAACTGGCAAATGGCAATTATACAACAGCTTCAATTTAATATATAAGTCAAGCATATACAATCAGAACTGGTATAGGTGGCAAGAGGAGCGGACAGGGCGGGTGGTCTGGTTGACTGGTTGAAACGGTTTGGACCGGTTAGGTTAACCCGTTAACAACAATATAAATAACGATTGCATTAATTATGCTTAAAGTAATAATCTAAATCTTTGAATAGAACAATTTAGGAGGTTGTATGCACTACGCACGCAAAAACTAGACTGCTTACAACTTTTGACCCATTCACTTTAAGTTATATTTCATTGATTTAACCCGTTAGATATAAAAAAAAACCAAATCGACCCATTCATAAGTAAATGGGATAAAATTATCACCTATAGGAACCAATAACAAAAAGAAAGCAAGAATTTAGTGCCCGAGGGTACCTTTTGATTTGGATATGATGAATGTGTATAATCATCATTATCATCGTCTGTAAAAGCAGCAATCTCAAGATCACCGTCATTCACTTCCGAAGCAGATTCTTGCCCATACTTATCCAACGACGACTGCTTCGACAAGCTACTCCTCGACGAATTAGTCTCGTCTCTATCATTTGACTGTATACTAATATACAAAACCGGTTGTGCTACACTTTTTGAACTCTTTTTCCATATAATCGGAAGACTAAGATTCAACACATTCTCAATGATCCCATAATCTCCAAGATTCACAATCGCAGACCCCAACACTTGATCTTTATTCGGCTTATCCTTTCTCGGCTCCCATAAGTGAAACTCCAAATAGTTTTTCTGAAACTTATCTCGATCCTTTTTATCTTTACGCAAAGTCAAAGGAAGTGTAAAAGACTTGTTAAAGTCAACCGTTGAATCTATAACATTAGGCGACAGAAAATCTGTCATCTGATCGCCATTTACCCATTGGAGCGATAAAGATTGACTCGTTGGTAACCAAGGTTTTAAATCTTGTACATGAATTAGATAATTAACTTGAACAGAACCGTCTTTACGGTGCTTAGACCTTAAACCAAGAACCATTGTTACAAATCACAATGCATCTACAAAAACAAAAACAAAAACCCAAATCATAATCACACAAAAAATCTTTTAACCATTCTCATTACTCTTAATCTGCATCCAAAAAGATGGAAACTTTTCGCTACGAGTCGAGATAAAAATCTATCCGTTTAGCATTTTTCTCACTAGTTACATAAAAATAAGCAAAACCCATATAAAATCTTGGAATAAATCTTAATAGTTAAGCTTAAATTTAGAATAAACAAGGATTATAAAGCTAAAAATATGAACTTGCATAGTTGATATGAATGGATTAGAATATACATGCATCAAATCTAGAAATAAACATAATGGTGTGACTGATCCACCTTAATCTTTAACATAAACCCAACAAAAACCTATATATAAACTCATCATATAAAATTATAAATGGGTCATTTAGCTAAAAAAATTACTCCACATAAGAAAATAATGATGAGTGAAAACTAACCAAATGTGATTTCTGGGTTTTTGTGTGATTTATGGGTTAATGATGATTTGGTTAATTATTAATGTGATATGATTAAAAGGTGCTTTTCTTGATGATGGATGTTTGTTTGTTTGGTTCAAGATGCGAAAGAGAGAGATGAAGAAAAGTTTGAAAACTCCTTTCCCTACACGACGTTAGCAAACCAAAGCTTGTCATTGTAAATCCCCATTTCACTGTAAAACTTAAAGTAAAAAGTGAAAAGTAAACATAAAAATACTATCGCCCAAAACAAAAACGTGTCAAATCTTCATAAGATCTTTAAAGGATGTAAAATCTCGATCTTACCATAAGATCGTAAGATCTCATTCCGATTTGATTATATTTCCTTTAATTAACTAACTAATAAACTATAAATAAATATTTTTTTTATGAAAGATGAACATTTTATTAATTACCAACTAATTGATCTATATACTAAAATGCGTTGTAAAGATAATACAATGAAATACATGTGATGGTACAAAAATTTGAGTAGGGCTCCCTCTGGCATTGTTCTGTGTGCTCCATTTCGATTAAATCATTATCCATCGTACCTCCCAAACTCCTAGATTTCTCTCATCTTCTCCAAAATTCCACTCCCGACCAAATCTCCATTCCAACCGCTCCATCGAGAGCAGCAGGTACAGACAACAATTTTAAAATTAAGGGTTTTCATCACTTGTTGGATGAGGATCATAATTAAAGTGAGATCCTTAAAGCCGACATCATGCGCATACATGCAATACATCAAAACGAGGTTCTTACCATGGATTATAGTTATTGGTGTTAGTTTTTAAGTTAAATATTGAAAGTTATTGGGGTTGGTTTCCTTTTGTTTATGGCTATAGGAATTTGGATGAGGCTTTCAGGAAAAATTACCATGGGGCTGTTGTGCTTACGACTGATGGAGAAGCTGATGTAAATTTTTTTATCTTGATTATGAATATAGAGTTTAGATATTCGTATGGGTTTTACTAATTTTGAAGAAAAAAATTTGTTGCATAATCTATCATATATTTGTAGGCAAAATAGAGGGGTTCGGGGTGTCGGAAGTGGTGGATTTCAATGGCTGAAATTTCAAGACAGGGGTGTTTGGTGGGGGCCGGATATGTCAAATTAATTTTGTAAATTTATTAGCCTAATTTTTTTGTGCTACAATTTAATGTTTATTATTGGGTTTGTTTTTGTTTGGGTAGTAATAATTAGCCTCAAGTTAAGAATATGATTTGTCGTGTTGACTTATGTTTCAGTACGAAAAAAGGCGAGAGGGGTAGGTGAAGCGGAAGCACAGTTTAATGTATAGGGTGACCGAAAAGCAGTTCGTGTGAAAACAGTTACGGATATGAGGAATTTTTTTAAAAGTAAGGTAATAATGCCTAAGCACATTTAGAGTAGCTCTGAAAAAGTTAGTGAGGTGTTATGACGTTATCGCATAGGGGTTTTGTGTAGTTTAGATGGTTTTATTATGTGTGTGTCGATTAAGTTTTTTTTTTGGTTGCAGGAGGGTTGTTGAGTTCTACAATGAATGTGGAAGATCATAATGCACTTGCAATAAGTGGTCTATAGGTACCTTCTTTTATGTTTGTTAAATTTTAAAGTGGTAGGTTGTTGTTCTAAGGATGGGCAGCATACTAACCCGTCGCAATCTGGAATACATCTTTACACCGACATTGAGTGGTAAATACTAAATAGGTAGGATCAGAAGTATCATTTCACCTTTATTTATGTGGTATAATCTGAAAATAACTATAGTCGTGTCATCCTTTTTATAGGTTGTTAACGGATACCTTTCGAGATGGACGGGGTAGTTCAAGAGGTTGGCAAGAAGCTGAGGCAAACTTCATATACTATTCTAAGAATGCTCCAATTAAGGTACAAATTCTTTCATTCACAGCTTGAATTGAAAGTTCGAGTATGTCGGTTTGGTACACCATCGTTTAAGATAATAATGCCTAAGCACATTTAGAGTGGCTCTGAAAAAGTTAGTGAGGTGTTGTGACGTTATTGCATAGGGGTTTATAGTATAATCTCAACACACTAGATCAGTTAATGCTGAAACAGCTAATAGTGGGCATACCCGTTTGGAGCTGAACCCATTTGACCCGGTTTACAAGGTGACCTTCTTAAAGCAAACCCATTTGAAACGTTACCCATATCTGACCTATATTCTTGCAAGTGATTAAGGGCATGATTCTGTTTACTAAGTCCTTTATTCTGTAAGCAAATAGAGAAGCATTTAATTTCATTGCTTATAACGGTTCAATTCAGAATGGAAATATAAGTACCTTACGGAAAGAGGAAACTGATACGTAAACGGGCAACCTTTACCTCATAACTTAGAGAACATCACCATACGAAAATTAGCACCTTATTATGATTTGCATAAATGTATATGTAAAATCAACTCTTTTTAGTGTTTATTGGCTGTTATCACTCATAGCTTGCCAGAAAAGACGTGCCAAAACATCATAGAATCTTTATTAACTTCCACAGGAAGCAATTAGCCGAAGCCAATAGTTGATTAACTTATTTTTGAGTTTGTTCAGATTTTATTATGTTTTAGAGGCTGTTCTATTAACATGAAAATTAGATGAAATCATATGCTAAACGTGTCATCTTTGGTCAGATATGGTTTAAACATATTTGCTCACGTTCAACTTGAAAATACCACATAGCATTGTGTGTCCTGTCTACTAAACGCGGGTTAAGCATGCTCAACATGGATCAAATATTTGTGGTCAAAACAATTGTAAAAAAATTCAGACGCATAAAATATGATTTGGTTAGACATGATTCTTAAGTGTGTTTGGCCAGTAGGAAGTCAAAACAAATGAAAAAAAATCAGTTGCAGAAAATATGATTTGATCCATCTGATATGTTGTTCATTACCTGCTTCTTCGGCACGTTTCGCTTCTTCGGTACGTTTCGTTTGCTCCAACTGATTATTGGTAATTTTTAATACATTATTTATGAATTGAAATGGTAATTTGTTACACATGTACATACTGAATGACATAGTCTGCAAGGGTATTGGCGCTGAGAAGGAGAATTTCTTTTTGGATGTGAAGTCTATTAACTGGGAAGACTACTTTACTTATATACATATCCCTAACTTGGTGAAATATGTACTTAAATTATAATGCATACATAAGTGACTATCATAAATAAGTTCATTGCTGTAAGGAACACTAGATATAAATTGAGTCGGGGAGCATAGAGTAAAGGTGCCTACACAAAACTAACGAGAAAGGAAAAAACAAGTGATCTACATACGTGGATACTCAAAAGTCAAATCTTTAGCGGCTGATATCACTGTCAACAGTCCATATTATTGTACGAGGCATAAGAGTTTTGTCTTTCTGCATTAAACGAAGAGTATTCTCCATGTATTGTAAGTTTCAGATATTCGTTATCTTTTCCATCGAAATTTTCTATTTCGATAATGCAAGTTATAATTTTCATTTCACACCATGTTTTTTAATTCTTGGATTTAGTAGTTACGAATTCCCATGGATTTACATCTCTACAACTTTAAAATTGCCTCCGCCGTAACGCGCGGGTCTCTTTCCATCTTGTTATTGATTCTAAAATGCGCTATTACCGGATTAAGGAATCATGTCAAAAGTTGTGATTGATGTTGGGTCCTTAATATATACTCTTTTCGTCTTAAAATAAGTGTCTAGTTTAACATTTCAGAGTTAAACTAGTTCAACTTTGGCATTGAATATTTTTTTTTGTATTATATAATATTTGAAGAAAACACATTTGCATCAAGTATTATATAAACAAACAAAAATAGCTAATGTTAAAATTGAACCCGTTTAACTCTGAAAAGTCTAACTGTACACTTATTTTGAGATGGATGTAGTAATATTTTCACCTGTTTCTTTTTCTTTTATTGAATAAACTTTAAAATTTGATATGGTATGTTTTATTTTCTAATTAAATAAAAGAGTTTTTTTTAACTTGTGTCATAGTGGCACAAGTTAAAAAAGATCCCACAGTCTATGTATCACTTACCTTTTGAATGACCGGCAACCATTGAGTAATTCTTATAATCATGTCTTACACTGACTAACTATTCAGAATGTGACACACTTTACAGTAGAACCTTTTTTAACTCATGTTTTATAGCACAAGTTAAAAAAAAATCCTTGAATAAACTATAGTATTTGGCCATATGGTAATTTGAACCAAGCAATATATCATATCAATCTTTTTATGCTTGAAATTATTAACTTTATTAAACGTCGGTACTGGATCCAAAAATGCATTTAATACCGGGTTGGGTCAACCCTTCGGAATCCCCCCATTTTCCAGCCGGAACCCAACTGGACTTGCTGGAACCTGAAACCCGGCTTGAAAGAAAATAGTAATTGTTAATTAGAGAAAGTGGGTTTTCTTACCTCTCTCTCAGTCACAATCGTTTATTTATTTTTAATTCTGTTAGATCCACTCATGTATACGTGTCTTGCTGAAACCCAATGACTCATCTCATCATCTGTTGTTACTCGACACCTCCCTCAAATCTTCCTCCCATAGCCATGTATCAAACAAATAAAGATTTAGGTTTTTCTTACTCAAATTAGTTGGTGAAAGAGAAATTATTTTGAAGATTGAAGATCTAATTGCAACGCAATCAACTCTCTTCTTTAACACAGCTAATAACAGTTTCCTCATCTCTTTTTGCATTTTGAAAAAGCCTGTGATTTCTTTCCCTCCAAATGTTATAAACACAAGCAGCAATACATATTCTTCCTAAAATACCATTGATACTGTTAACACACATATCATTAATCATCATTTGAGTAATACTTTGCCAGTCATTATGAGCCAAACACAGGTTCAAATCTCCTTTTAACCCATTCCAGACTTTAGAAGCAAAGGGACATTAGAAGAATAGATGGTGAACTGAGTCATTACAAGTTGCACACAGAGGACAATGAAGGATACCACGTGTATGCCATTTAATCATTCTATCTTGTATTTGTAATCTGTTATGTAAAGCCAACCACATAACAAATGTGTGTCTTGGAATGCATTGGGAGAACCAAATTGCTTTGTGCCAATTTACCTTTGGATAGTTCACTCTCATGGTCTTCCGAGCAATCTTGATAGAAAATTGAGAGTTTTGCTTGTTATTATCAATCCAAACAGCCTTATCTTTGTTGTTGCAGAGATTAGGAACTTTGATATTGTTTAGAATAAGGAACTTTTCCCACCAATCTTGAGGCCAAATTATAAATGTTTTATAAAAAGTAAATTATATAGGCATGGATAATTATAAATGTTTTATAAGTGTAAAATATATAGGTATTTAGATCAAAAGATTCAGCGTCTTTAATCATCAATTATATATTTTAGTATTTTAAACCATTACGCGTTGCATTTTCACATTATTATAACTTAGAGAACTCTTATTTCTTCATAATTTGCTATACAATTAGCTCTGAATGTGAATTACTAGACATATAATACATTTGAACATTTAAGTAGAATCTTACAATCTCGATCCGAAGATTCCAATCTTCCATAGATAAAACAAATTGCTAAGACTAACTTTAATGGTGTGTTTGAATTTTTAATTTAAATATTAATTAATATTTTTTTCCTTAACAAAAAAATGTGTGGTTGAGACTTATTTTTTAGGGTAAATTACACCGTTGGTCCCTGTACTCAACCTCGTTCGCCTGTCTGGTCCTTAGATAATGGGGACTCTCATACGAGGTCTTTTTTTGGCACTGTTGTTACGCGTTTGGTCTCTGGAGCCCCGTTATGCCTAATGACGGTTATTTCTGTCGTTATCTTAGTCACGTCACCTTTCCACTGAAGGGTAAAATCGTCTTTTAATGTTTAATTTCCATTGCACCGTTGGTCCCTCACAGCTTTGTTAATAAAGTGCTTTTTGCTGTTTAAAATTTTTATCTTTTTCCGATTGCACGGTTGGTCCCTGTGAGGTGTCTTTTCTCCCTTCCCGTCCATCTCATTTGTAACAACCATTTTTTTCCCAAGAACCAATATAGGAACTTCAGTTTATGTTTGTGAATCTTGTACATGTCTTTGTGAATATGGTGTATTTTCATCTTTTGGTTTATTGAAAAAAACATGTAACTTTAACATTGTTGTTTTGGTCTTAGTACATTTAACTTTAATTTTGTATGGGTCGCCAACAACACTGTTGGATGGGTTTCTATCCCAATCTTTTGAATATCTAACTTTATTGTGGTTAGTAAAACTTAATTGTTTGTGCATTTTGCATATGGTGCTTCTATTAGTATGTGGTTAGAATGACTTTTTAAAGTCAAAATGCAGCATAATTTGTGTTCACATCCTAATCCATTTTGACTTTTGTACACCTATGTTTACTAGTAAAAGTCAAACTTATAAATTTATTACTTGAACAATCAAAAGCATGAAAGGCTAACTAAACTGAGTCAGCCTTTGGACAGACCAAAAAGACCTAAAGTTGTCAATCTAATAGCAAATTCAAACAAACATTACACAAAGACGGCTAATCACACATTTAAAAAAGACGGAATGAACTCATAAACGTTATGTTCAGCTTCAAATTGATGAAGGAGCTCATCATCATCATCATCATAGTTATCATCAAGTTGATTAGATCCACAATCATAGATCTCTTGGAGAGTCTTTGATATTAGGTTGTATTGTACAACCTATCAAGACAAGTTGATCACCAAAAAAGAATCGTCTCCCCTTCCTCCTAAAACAATGCTCCAAATAGTAGACCGAATCGACCAACCTTCGAGAAGTGGAGTCATAAAGTCATCAGTATCAACATGATACCTAACCGTCCAAACAGAACACCCTATCACCATCTCGTAGATACTAAACTCGCTAGAGCTAACATCATCTCTACAAACAAGAAGCAAACACCCACGCGACTCAAACAATTTCCCTTCCAGATGCAACAAGTGAGATTTTTGTATGAGTATTAGCATTGGATCCATATAGGCATAAGACTCGAGGAAGTTCATTCCCCGTTGAGGGATTTGTATGGTTGTTATAATTGGATGCTCATGGTCTTCAATATGTAAGGCATCGTTCCAATAGATTGCACTATTAAAATGATCAAAACTAAAGTAGTTAAAATGGTCCCTACAGAGGCTCCAATTGCTTGTCTCTGAAGAATAAAATTGTATATCAATGTCCCAAGATGTGCGTCCAACATCCACTAATTTATAGTGCGGTGATTTTGTAGGATCAAAGCCCATTCTCAATCCAGCACTTATAATAAGGTGAATTATCAAGCGAAAAATCCAGATGCGAAAGCTTTTTAAACTGATCAGTGAATGGATTATATACGTAATCAAAAACAGACCTCCCCGAACCGCTACACAGAATTAACCATTGCAAGACTGCAAGATCTTAATATTATGAGTTTCCTCAGTGAAGCCAAGAGTAAAGGATCTATCCATAGCGGGTTTTTTTGACTGAAGTCTGAAATCTAACGACACAAAATCACATTCAAACAAAGATCTAATGTGATTAACAAAAAGACCAACAAGAGGATCAACTTTAGCGATTTTGCTGGGGTTAAGGGTTAAAACAAGGGATGTAAGAATTCTTAGCTATTGTTTTGATACGGTTGTAAACAAATGAATACATAGAATAGGTAATCGCCTTAATATTTTGGTCAAAACGTCATTTGTAAGGACTACATGTGGTGGTGCAAAGTTTCTCGAGCATGTGTTCTGCACTTTTGTGACATCATCACCGATATCTAGTTATTTTTGAAGATGTTGCCGTAATACTTAGAATGGAATATAAATAATGACTTGGTAGAGTATCTGAGTCCTGAGACATCATTAAATTAAAGAATGCAAGAGGAGAATCTAAGACCAAAATGGCAGGGACAAAATTTGCAACTAAAGTATTTTTCTAGTAGGGTAGATATCAAAGTCAAATACCACTCACCACTTAGCATAACTAATAAACTGTAACATCCCCAAAATCAGGTAGCAGCGGAATGGTAACAATGGGGTGCTACGTCAAAGTACAACAATCAAGATATAGGAAACGACCATAAATGGACGTTTAAGACAAGATTTCATTCGATGCCATAGCAAAATATCAGAGTTTATACATTAGGTCCCATATGTTTTAAAAGAGTAATAAACATTTCAAGTACATATTTAAT